>WWET01005070.1:79862-94131 GCA_011038615.1 Limnodynastes dumerilii
CATAAGGTACCTAAAATGGAGGGGGGGGGGGCTGGAAGAGTGAGTTAGGTGCACATCTGCCCACATCTAACTTACTCTTATCTTTGAATCAGGTCCATTGCCATTGCTTTTTTTGGAAGGTTTGCAGTTATCAAGGTATAGAGGAAAAGCAAAAGTAACACAGGGAGGCAGTGGAACAGATCAGACAGCTGCAGCACAGACACTGCAAATGGCTGCTTTGTTCCCATACTAGAACTGCCTGGGTGGCTTTTTTAGACATAAGACTGGCAAATCTGTGACAGCAGGACCGTCTAACCCCAGAGATAAATGTACCTCCCTTATTCTATTGTTTTTACAATTGACTCTGATGATCTGCTGAAGTCCACTTTGTGAATACTCATAATTCATAATTGTCTAATGCATGTTAACTGGTTTTCAAAGAGACTTCCCACCAGAAAGTAACATGCAGGAAACTATTATGCCACAAAAGTCTCCTTGCAAAGATATAGTTGTCTGGGTTCTTACAAAACACTGTGTTCAACAACACTAAACTATAAATTTAATGCTTTTGTTTATTAGCTCATTTCTAAGCATATTAATTGTACAGGACGAGTAATCTAGTTCACTGTATCATTGGCTACATCCTAAATAAGGAAGTTTGCACTTCCTCAGACACCCAAGTTGACTAATAGGTTTCATGGACAGCATACACCTAGACCATTTGAAGTAACTAACGAGAGAGAGAGAGAAAAAAGGCAGCACAAGATTACACCTTTTATGATTAGCTGATTCTTGGGAATTGGAAGAGTATAGGGATCTTGGAGACAACAGACACAGGAAAGAGTAGTACTCAGAGAATTGTTAAAGGCACATTGAGGTAGATCCAGAACTATGTTTGCCGTACGTTTACTTGCGTAGCGTATTTTCGTGTTTGTACCTTCTATACACTCCCCTAGGCACACCCCTTGAATGTACGTATTTTGTCAAGATACGCTTTTCAAACCCTGCCTTAACTTTTGCCAACGTAACCGCAGTGATCCGCACACGTACGTATGGCCAACACGTATTTACGCAGCTAAGCACTCCCATACTGTACACTTTAAATACAAACCCCCGCCTACTTAACGTATTTCAGACGTATTTTGGACTCTCATAAAATTGGCACGCCCACACGTTAGTATTTATGTGACACATACGTGAATGGCCCATACGTTCACAATTACGCTACGTTACTGAGCCTATTTTCTATGGTGCGCATGCGCAGTACTTACCAAAAGTCTCCGTCACACGTAAATTCGATCACAAGCGTTGTTCTGGATCTGGCCCATTATGTTTAAAGATGAATATAAGCTCATATCCAATATACCACAAAAGAGATATCAAATACTTATCATAAACTGAGGTCTTCCATAAGACATTTGCTATTTATGTTTTCATATATAATATTCATAAAAAATCTCAAATTATACAAATATTAATTAGTGGCTTATATAAGAAAATATTAATCGATAACTGGATCTAGCTATGGTTAAGACATCACAACTTTTTAAATGAGGGGTACCTGGAACATATATTTTAATTGTAAATTTATGTTCATATACATATGCACATAATCTAATAATAAACATGACTGCATAGTGCTTATTTATACTGTTTTTCTCATTGCGCAATACAATGTGATACTAAATTAGTATAATGCCCAGGAGCCAGGGTGAGAACTGGAATGTAATTATATATAGAGTAACTAAAGAAGCTTTTTAATTTTACTTTACACATATCTCACTACGACAGGTAAATAAATACCTGCACAGTGTTTTCAGTGTCTAGCTTTGCTTGTCTATGACTTGAGACACTGAAGTAAACCATGAGCTTATTATATAAACTTAATTTTAGTATTTTTGTTTGGGCATTTATGTTCCCCTGCAGTGTTTGTGAACATGCTGTAGCTCGCCTTCAAGGGGACATTATGATTGGAGGGATTTTTCCCATTCATGATGCTGTTTCTAATCTATTACACCGTCCTTATCCTGATGAATTCATTTGTGTTGGGTAAGTGTTGATTTTTCTGTGTTTCTTGATAAAACCATCAACGTTCTTAAGCAATGCTTTTTTCAAGCATGTTTTGCATCTCAGTTATAGGGCAATAAGCTCCATCATTTTAAGCAGAAATAATGTGATCCCTGCATCATTGGGATTTGCTGGGTTGCTAGAAAGTGTTCTCTCAGTGCAGTGGCAGCAGAGACCCAGAAAACATGCCTGGAAAACATGCCTTTTCAAATGGCATACCTCCCAACTGTCCCAATTCCAACTGGACAATTGGGAGGTATGCCATTGGGTGTTCCGACTGCCTTCCAGTTTTTTTGTCTGTTTTATATTTCAATTTTTGTTTTTATTATCCCAATTGAACAAGAATTGGGGAATTGCTAAAAAAAAATATCCACCAAGGGTAGAGGGGCACTTGAGACCGGGAGAGATATTTGAATAATTGCAAAATAACACTACAATAAAATATGTGTAAAAACTGGTGAATAATATAGGGAAGAGTTCAATATCTATAGGAGAGAGTCAATTCTCCCAAAAAAACAAGCGTTAAATGGAAAATAAGAGCTCAGGGTTTTATAGTAGACTATAAATGTATTTAATTCTAGAAATAAAAGATATAAAATAGAAAATATGTAACAATCATATAAACAAATAAAACACATATAACAATAAAAATATGACAATAGAATAATGATGATTTAATGGCCTAAAATGAGTCAAAAGATAAAGAATTATGTATTATCCAACTAGTAAATGGTGCTCTAGCATTGAATCTATTTAATCTCTCCGGGTTGTACACTTAATGACTTATATTAAGAAAGTGGAGAAGGAGTCTAAAGTGTTCTAATAGATACAAAAAGTCCTTTTGTCATATTTTTATTGTTATATGTGTTTTCTTTGGTTTTATGATTGTTATATATTTTCTATTTTATATATTTTTTTTTTAAACAACATTTTTATTGGAGCAATGTAACACACAACAATAAAGCATGTCTCAAAGTTACATGTTTAACATAGATATTCTCATTTGAAACACACGAGGGCAGTGATAACATTTCAATGATAAGCATAAAATAGATATAGAGAGGTTAAACACTGGTAAAATCTCAGGTACTGTTCACAACATTACGAAAAGATAAAATCTAGAACCGTGACCACATGTTGTGGGTCTCGAATGATCTTTGTAACATTTAGGGAGTCAAACTTGATTAAACTTGATTAGAGCTAGTAAATCCCGGGAGCGGGGGATCCCCTAGGAGGGTTCTTTTCTCATACCACTTAGTAGTTTTAAAACAGGAATAAATCTGGGATTGAGTTTGCATAGGAAGAGAGACAATAAATCGCTCCCACGTCTGGAACAACCTTTTAACCGACCTTTCTTTAGTAAGAGTGGCCTCCAACCATTCCATACGAAACAGATATAGCAACTTGTCTTTAAACATTGCAATATTAGGGGGCCTTTCTTGTATTCAAGTTTGCAAAATGCATTTTTTCGCCACTGCTGAAATCACAGTGAGCATCTGTCTGACAGAGTCAGGCAATTTTATTTTGGGATCTGTGTATCCTAAGATGGCCCATTCAGGGGATAGTTGTAAATCGTCTATAAAGTGTGCGACTGAATATAGGCGGATTTGTTTCCAAAACCCCCGCACCAATAAGCAGTCCCATAGACAATGGTACAGGGTGGCCCTCGGTGCCCCACACTTTGGGCACTCATGTGATCCGGTCAAGCCCATCTCATATCTTCTATCTGGGGAAATGTACCCTCTGTGATATACGTTTAAAACCATTTCTCTGTATGTGCTTGCTTTTAAAACTTTTTGAGAGTAGGATAGTGTAGACATGATTTGATCTATGTCCAGGTGATGAAAGATATTTAACCAATATGATAAACCAGTAGTGATTGTAGTGTGATCTAGAAGATCATGCAAAATGTGGTAATACAGGGATATCGTCCCTTTTTCATTTGGTGGGATGCTTAATAACCGATCTAAATCATTTTGCCAGTCCAAATCTTCTAGGTGCCGTACCACTGCTTGTGTATAATGCAACGCCTGTTTAAGCGCGAATGTGTGGGTTAGCGGTAGATTGTATGTGTCTTGCCCTTGTGCAAAGGTCTGGATTGAACGCCTATGTGGAAGAGTAAGGTCTCTAACCGTGGTGATTTTGTTAACATCCCATCTGTTAAATGGATATGTTGCTTCTCCCTTTTGAAAATCAGGGTTTTTTAGAAAGGGCAAAAAAAGGGAGTGTCCTAACATGCTTCCAAGTGGACCATGCGGACATCAGTAAAGGATTGTCCTGGGCATCTTGCAGCATGTCAGAACGTGAACTATGAAGAAAAGAGGTAAGAGAGACATCCGTGAGAAAAGACTGTTCCAGTGTGGTATTGGCGTATAGTTCCCCGTTATGTAACCAGTCCCTTATGTACCTAATATTACTAGCGTAGCTGTAAAGTTTTAGGTTCGGGAAGTTAATCCCCCCATTGGTATGGTGTTGTTGCATTTTTATTAGCGCGATCCTGGACCTCTTGCCTTGCCATATGAATTTCCGAAAGATTTGGTTAAGGAGTCGTTCATCTGCGGGGCTTAAGAATATGGGTAACATTTGGAGGGGATAAAGTAATTTGGGAAATATAATCATCTTTATCAAACTTGCTCGGCCATCTTTATCTGCTCCTACACACATATCCAGCATCTTTATTTTCTATATATATATATTGTTCTGCTATTTTTGTACTGTATTTTATTTTTGCATTGTACCTTTATTGTATACTTTATTCTATGATTTTATACCTTGTATTAATTATTATATTGTATATGTAACTACTGACTTAGCTATTGCCTCTGCGCGGCGCTGCGGATACCGTGTAGCGCCTTATAAATAAACAATAATAATAATAATGTCATGGATATATATTTATACAGAATTGGGGCCAGATGTACTAAACAATAGGATTGGAAAAGTGGAGATGTTGCCCAAAGCATCCTATGAATCCTAGAGAATGTCAGCTAGAATTTAATTGGTTGCTATGGGCAATATCTCCACTTTTCCAAACCTCCAGCTTAGTAAATCTGGCACACAGAATTGGTGTGTCATGTCACAGATTTGGACCGACACAGGATTGGTGTATCATGTCACGGATTTGGAATGACACAGGTTTGGTGTGTCATGTCACAGATTTGGACTGATACAGGATTGGTGTGTCATGTCACGGATTTGGACTGACACAGGATCGGTGTGTTATGTCACAGATTTGGACTGACACAGGTTTGGTGTGTCATGTCACGGATTTGGACAGAAACAGGATTGGTGTGTCATGTCATGGATTTGGACTGACACAGGATTGGTGTGTCATGTCATGGATTTGGAATGACACAGGATTGGTGTGTTATGTCACAGATTTGGACCGACACAGGATTGGTGTATCATGTCACGGATTTGGAATGACACAGGATTGGTGTGTTATGTCACGGATTTGGACTGACACAGGATCGGTGTGTTATGTCACAGATTTGGACTGACAGGATTGGTGTGTCATGTCACGGATTTGGACAGATACAGGATTGGTGTGTCATGTCACAGATTTGGACTGACACGGGATTGGTGTGTTATGTCACAGATTTGGACTGACACAGGTTTGGTGTGTCATGTCATGGATTTGGACTCATACAGGATTGGTGTGTCATGTCATTTATTTGGACTCATACAGTATTGGTGTCTCATGGCATGGATTTGGACTGACACAGTATTGGTGTGTCATGTCATTTATTTGGACTCATACAGAACAGGTGTGTCATGTAACGGATTTCGACTGACACAGGACTGGTGTGTCATGTCATGGATTTGGACTGACACAGGATTGGTGTGTCATGTCATTTATTTGGACTCATACAGGATTGGTGTGTCATGTCATGGATTAGGACTGACGCATTAAAGTTAAAGAGCAAAATAAATGCAAATGATATAGATAGAGAAATATGCTATAGTAAGAAAGTGTGTTAAAAAGTATTAGCTACTGCCTAGGCTCCTAACATTCATTATCTGATCATTCAAGAGGCGAAAAAATGTGGTAGATTCAGAAATCTGATATATATGTGTTATAGTAAGTCTCTATTCACATGATACTGAGTTTGGTGGTAAAAAAATAAATACTCATACAAACTATTATACACACTTACATCACCTCTTATATAAACGTACGGTATGGTAGCACTAAATATAATATATGACAATCATACCTATGATGATGGGCCGTATTTACAGATCAGTTGCGGGTGTATTTTTAGGATTGGATGAACTGCGCATGTGTAGTAACTGTATTTGCGGTATTTATGTTGAATTTACGGAAATCCATTAGGCACGTACTTGTGAATTGCACTTGGGGACATACGTGCAGAGGGGCGTGGTTGAAATCCGTACGGACAAAGTTATGTGAAAGTGGGTGGGGGGAGGCATTTAAATGACCATTTGAGGGGAATGACCAATTCGGTTAGCTACATACGCATGTATGTAAGCATTATACGCACGGAAATGCACACGTAGAGATAAGAGTGCCCTATGGTGGTGGAAGTCAACAAAAACCCGTCCGTGTGAGGGGAGTATCATGAGTGTTGGCTTGCAACGTACGTTTGTGTAATTGCGTACCATTAACTAACGGATCTGTAAATACGGCCGATTGCGTTTATTGTGTGCTGTGGTTGAACTATATATATTGCTAGTACTAGCAACTTTATTATAGTAATAATGAGCCACTCCTGTAAGTATTAAATAAAGTGTGTGTAGTGCAAAATATAACAGTAGGTAATGTGGCTTCCTAAATAACTATGAAAACTAGTGTTGTATTAGAAGTGCTAAATTCACAGTGTAATAGATATATATGCCCTCTGCACTAAGGCACTGAAATTTGGCATCTATTATTTAGATTAAATTCTATTTCCCATTTTCTCTGCCCTTAGAATAGGGATCCTATCCTATACTATCGTGTGAAAACAAAAAGTGTCTCACATATTCAAACAGCAAGGAGAAAGTACCGCAAGAGTGTTAACTCACTTTAAATAATGCCAGCTAAACATAAAAGTGGGGCGCAAAAGCGCAAAGAAATGAAGGAATTATTAGATAAAAGTTCTAAACTACCTAAAATAAGCTCTTTTTTCCAACTTGTTGAAATCGATGATTGCGACAGAAACCCAAAGAGTAGCAATATTGAAAGTACAGATGTGCTGCAAGAGAGTTCAGCGAGTACAAGTTCTGAAACACAGAAAGAGTTTAAAATCCTGTAGATAGTGCAGAACTAGATAGTGTGATAGTGCAGAGCTAGATGTTAGTGATACATTATTACATGTAGATGAATCTGACCAAAGTGATTCAGTAGAGGGAATTCCAGAGGAAACTGTTCCGAGTAACGTTATTCAGTATCCCACAGATCGATGTAATTTCCCCCTAAACATCACAGACAGTAAAACTAAAAGGTACAGAATTTCCCAGGGATCATGCAAGCCAGAGGGACCTTATCCCAGAGATGAAATGCAAGGCGGAAGGTGTTTTTCCAAAACATATTACACTATGATAACAAAGGCTGGAGTAGTCATACCCAGAGCCTGGTTTTGCTATTCTCCTAAACTTGACAGTGCATACTGTGAGCCATGTTGGCTCTTTGCTGACCGTAGTTCAAGCACATACAATGCAGCTTGGGTGGCTGGTGTGAGAAATTGGGGTCATTTAACTGATAGGATATATAGCCATGAAAAATCCCAACAGCACTTAAATGCTTGCATAATATTTCAGCATTGGTGAATGCATAATACTGTTGATGAAGAAATCCTAAAAGCAAAGAACTTCTGGAGGCAAGTATTTGATCGTATTATTAAAGTTACGTTAACATTTTCGATGTGTAACCTTCCTTTCAGAGGCACAGGAAAGTTTTAGGGGATGTCGGTAGTGTTAATTTTCTATCAATTATTCATCTTCTATCAAACTATGACACTGTTTTGAAGCAATTACTTAGTATGCCAAAAGGTTCAGTTTGTTATTTAAGTCATAAAATCCAAGATGAACTTATTGAATTGTTGTCTAAAAGGATAGAAAATGATATAGTTGAAGAAATCAAAGCTGCACCATTTTTCTCGATAATTATGTACACAACTCAGGATATTCAAAAACTGACCAACTAAGCCAAGTGATTCGCTATGTCACATTAGAAACCAATGAGATGAACTTGGTAACTAAAGTGAATATCAAGGAATCCTTTTTAGGATTTCAATATCAGATCAAACAGCTGCTGGTCTTGAAAAATAAATTGTCAGCTGTCTTGAAAATAAAGGCTTGGACCTTGCAAAATGTCGAAGGCAAGGGTATGATGGGGCAGCAAATATGAGTGGGGTTTATTCTGGAGTGCAAACTAGGATATCTGTAAAGGAACCTAATGCAGAATATGTACACTGTGCTGCCCACAAGTTGAATCTTGCACTCAATGACTGTGTTCAGGGAATACGTGAGATAAAACAATTCTACAAAGTGCGGGTCTTTTGTGTTACTAGTTGTTCTTCAAAAAGAGTGTACACTTTCTTTGGGAACAGTATCAGGCACTGGGCCATGTTATCTGAGTTGGCATCTCTCTTCGAGGCTAGTAGTGACATTACTTTAAAAAAAATTTGGCCAACACGCTGGTCTTCAAGGAACGATTCACTGACTGCTTTGAGGTTCCGTTATAAGGACATAATGAAGGCACTCTCCAGAATAATTCTTCTCAGCAAAAATAGAGATGACTCTAATGAAACTGCTAGCTTGCAAGAAAATGTTAGGGTCTTTTGAGTTTGTTCTGCTTGTTGTTCTTCAAATAAAGATTGTAAAAACAGTCAATTCTGTTTCCAAATGCAAGGAAACACATTTAGAAAATGCTGCAAAATTAATTTGTAATGCAACAGAGTCACTGAGGCTGTTCAGAAATAATTTTGAGGAAGCTAAAAATATTGCTATCAACATGTAAAAAAAGTGGGGTGTGGAGGTCAAGTTTACCTCATAAGCAGAAGGCTTGTAAAAAAAAACAGTTTGATGAGTTATGTGAGGATGAAAGACTAAATGATGCAGAGAGATCCTGTAAAATCAACATTTTCTGCGGTTGTTTGGATATAATTGTGTCCCAACTGTCCAACTGATTTAAAAGTCTGAAAGCCACTGTCCAAAAGTTAAAATCAATTCTTCCAAGCACACTTGTGACAGCAACAGATGACGAGCTCTATAAAGATGCTAAAAATTTAGCAAAACATTACAGCAAGGACTTTTCTAGTTCTTTCCCAGTACAATTACTTGCATTTAGAGCATGTTTAAAAGCAGAAATATCTAAATCGCCTACAGTAGTAGATTTGGCAAAGATGCTTATTGTTGACAATACTATTTTAGCCTCAAGTTTTCCAGATGTACAGCAATAATATTATTTCTGTCCATCCCAGTAACAGCAGCAACTGCTGAACGTTCCTTCTCCAAACTTAAGCTTATAAAAACTACCTACGCAGCACAATAGAGCAGGAAAGGCTTCATAGATTAGCAATATTGTCCATTGAAAATGAAAGGGCAAAAAACATTCCAATGGATAAGATCATTGACGAATTTGCTGAATGTAAAGCTAGGAGGATGAATTTCATGACATAGTATTAAGTAGAAAGGTAGAAAGGTAAGTATTGACTTCTGGATGAACACATCTTGGATGAACACATCTTGAAAATTTCTGTTGTGTCTTTGGGCCTGATCCAGAACAACGCCCGCCGTCGCTAGGACGGCAGGCGTAAGCGTAAAATCGTCTTTTCAGCCGATCTGCGCATGCGCCGGGCAGATCGTGGATCGGGCGTCCGTAGCAGCACCGTAGGGTCGCTGGAGGGGACGTCCTCCAGCGTCCCTACATTAAGGTTAGAGTAGGTGGGCGGGGGGGTATTTAAATGAGGGTAGGAGGGTGGGCTAAGCGGCCATACGCTATATGTCCTCTTCCTTATGCCGGCTGAAGTTAGGGTAGCCTTCAGCCGGCGTAAGTAAGGGGCCATACGCCCGCACAGGGGGAGTGTCAGGGTAAGTAAATGCAGATACGTAAGCACAGCGCATCGGCGTAGGTCTGGATCAGGCCCTTTGTTCTAGTGCTGATTTTGTTTTGTGACTTTCAGTTCTCTGATGAACAAAGACCTTTGGCAACTGACGAATACCAAGGATCCTTTTATTCTTACTTCTTGTTTCCCAGTTCTACTTTGGATTTGCATCTCTGCGTCCTTCTTTACAAATATACATACGTTTATATATTAAAATTATTTTCAGGAGATATAGGCATAAGATGTTATTGAAATAAAAAAAAAGATTTGTTATGGGGAAGTGGGGAAGGGTGGTTGTTTATAGTTTTTTGTTACAGTTTATATTTATATTACTATTTGAAATTTGAAGTAAACGAACCAAAAAGATACTATGCATTTTTTTGTGAGTGTTAATGCATGTGGAGGTCGGAGCATATTTTTTGCTCCTGGGCCCACAACGTGATAGTTCTGCCTCTGCTTGCTTCAGTCCTCTATATTATCAGTGTCTCATAAAAGTGCATTCCATAAGAGAGTGAAATAATCAGTATTATCTCATTGTAAGTAGCTTTTAAAACAATGGGCTGGATCCAGACCTAGTTAAGTGCTCGAACTTAGTTACTCCTGGGCTAAACCATGTTGATTGCAGGGGAGTCATATTTCATCTGTTGCAAACAGTATTAGAGTTGAGAGGTAATGTTTCCTATACCAAGTCTAAATAACAGTGTGATATTAACGCTGGTCAGTATCTGTGTGCAGTAAGCAATTCAAATATATATCCCTGCATGCAAAGAATTTGCAATTAACTTGACTCCCCCTGCAGTCAACATGATTTAGCCCAGGAGTAACTAAGTTCAAGCACTTAACTAAGTCTGGATCCAGCCCAATGTTATTAGCTATTGACTGGGTACTTAATAAACACACTTATACAAACAAGGGGCTAGAAGTGACAATCTTTTATCTTTATTCTATTAGTGCATTAATCTATATCCCCAGTTCTGCAATCCCAGAAGTATTGATGAACAATATACTAAATCATGTAAAAATAGGGAGTATACCACTTTAAAAGCGCTATAATTCCCTCCTTGAATTAGTATATTTGCAAAAAAGGGGAGATGATAAGGAAAGCGCTGGGAATGTGTGCAAAAATACAATAGAAGACAGTAAAAGATATATATCATAAATAGTATAACAGTAAATATACTGATTATTCAGCAGCAGCATACAGGGAAAGGCAGTCCCATATATAATTCATATAGAACGATGAAATTCACAGGCTTGAATGGAATAGATGTCCAGAAGTCAGTGATACTCCAAAGATAGAAAAGAAAAAACGGGAAAAATATGTATCAATTAACGAGAAGTAAATAATGATCTATATGGCATACATGCGAACTGATCTAAAATGCAACCCTTAGAGACATAGGGCCTGATCCTGAACTACGCTCGGACAGCGGGTGTAAGCGTAAGATCGGCTTTTCAGCAGTATTAGAGAATGTCAGCTAAAATCTGATTGGTTGCAATGGGCAACATCTCCACTTTTCCAAACCTGCAGTTTATAAATCTGACCCCATGTATAAATCCAACCCTGAAATGACCAAATATGTAACCTTCTGAGGCAATCCATCTTTCCAACCCTGTGTGGACAACAAAAAGTTTGTCACATGGCACGAGAAAGGGATTAGGGCCATCTGTGACATTTTTGATCAATAGGAAAAAAATTTACTCATTTGCTCATTTTAAAGATAAAGTTAATATACCTAACTGTGATTTTTACATGTTTTTACAGGCTAGGCATTAAGCCCAGACAATAACACTGAAATAGAAAAACATGCCTGATTCCATAGATAAACTATTAACTTTTCTTAAATCACAGCTATTTCACATTAAGGGCCGTATTCAGATAACCGTTTTTGCGGGATGTTCCATGCGTATTTTTATGATCTGATGAACTGCGCATGCGTAGTAACCAAATTTATGCTATATACGATGATTTTACGCACGGAAGTCCATTAGGCACGGACTTGTGAATTGCACATGAGAAAATAAGCATGGACGGCGTGGTTATAATCCATCCTGAAACAGATATGTGAAAGTGGGTGGGGGGGGGCATTTAAATGACCGTATGAGGGCATGGTTAATTAGATATGCACGTACGGAAGTATTATACGCACGGAACTGCACACTTAAAGATAAGGATGGTTAAGGCACTCGTAAGTCACCGCCAACCCGTCCGTGTGAGGCGAGTGTCATGGGTGCTACCTTGCAACGCCCTGTCAGTCTCATGTGAAACAGACAGCTTTGACAGACCAGATCAGACAAAGTTTAGTTGATTGTTTATAGGTTATTCTTATCTATCTTGGATACATGTCCTCTTCATTATTCTATCTCGTATCTAGATGTAGAGATGCTTTGGAAGCTGACATTTGTATTCTATTACATGATTGTCATTTGATTGTTACAACAATATTTTTGTATCTTACTGCTTCCTTGTCACTTATAATCTATGGACAAATGTGAAAAAATTCAATAAAAAGTGTTTTAAAAAAAAAACAACGTTATTAAGCACTCCTGATTCCAACCCTTCTTAATTCAAGCTTAAATAGCGAAATGTACATTGGCGTAAAGCTCTATGTTTCAGAGCTTTACACCAATGTACATTTAGCTATTTAAGCTTGAAAAATGGTTTAGCTATTGTCTTGAAAAAGCTTAAATAGCAAAACATACATTGGTGTGGAGCTCAATGTTGCATTCCCAGAATAAGATTTACATTTAAAATATTGTCTCTGAACTAGCACTACCTATTTATGTCACTTTTATATTTTAATATTTAGTTTTCCAGTTTTTCACGTTATTTTAACTTTTTTTGTACAATCCCAAATGGTTATCATTCATTAAGCCTCCTATTTCTTATGTTTTGTTTGATTTTGGATTCCTTTAGTTCCTTTAGTTCGCGAATAACACCACCCAAAATACGTTGGTTGAATTGGGATTTAGCTCCCCATCTATTCAAATGATTTAGTTGGATTAGTATGCGCTTCTTATTCTCTTTTCTGCATGGATCTTCATTCTGTCAGAGAAGAGGAGCAGGGCTTAAGCATTCAACCTGCAGTCAGTAGGGGTCAGGTGACACACTCGTAGGATGAAATTTTTACTCTTGCAGTGTGTCATTGAAAATATATGTTAAATAAAAATGGTAAATTCCTCCAAAGGTGCATGTATCTTTGTCATGATTGTGCATGTTATTGTGCAAATAAGGATGAATTAGAGCAATGTTAATTTCACTTTTTTGGCTGAATTAGTATTCATAATAAGTAGATCATCGTTTATAAGTAGATCATCATTTAGTTTCACTTCACTTCCCTTCACTTCACTTAACTTCATTAGTTTTATTTATATGAATTTATTAGTGTTCTCTTTATTTACGTTTATTTATTTATTTCTATTTAGATTGCAAGTGAGAAATATGGTTGCAGTCCTTTCCATGATCTATACTGTAGAAGTAATTAACAACTCAACCCTTTTGCCAGGAATTACACTGGGCTATGAAATTTACGATTCATGTTCTGATGGACTTAAAGCAACTCAAGCAGCAACAATGTTAATAAACCCATCTGCTACTTTCACTAACTCTACAATGTGCAACAACACACAGGTTGTGCCTGCAGTTAAAGCTGTGATTGGAGAAATATATTCAGAGTTCTCTATTGCGATTTCCAGGAGTCTCAGCCTTTACTTCATACCCCAGGTACAGTGTGATCAGTGGCAAAGGATTTTAAAAAAGGGATTTCCAATGATTGCTATATACATGGTGTATATTAGGGGTCTGTACATGGCACAATATATAAATTACATATACGGAATGTCACATACTACTGTATAATATATGTGGTTTATATAATATACCTCACATGTACTTTAAATAGTGTGCCATGACCAGATCTGTTATATCTCGCATGTAATTATAATGGGATATGTCACTCTATATGAAGTGTGAGATATATTATTAATTATGTGAGATATATATAGTAGGGTCTGGGACTGGCACACTATATACTGCATATAGTGCATGATTGCCTACTTAAAAAATATGATTTCAATGAGAAAAGTAAAAAGCATAGGGGCGGTCCCTGTGTCACCAGGGGGGCAGTCCCTGTGGCACCGTGGGGGTGGGGTGGTTGTGGGGCTCCCTGCGT
>WWET01005071.1:0-19604 GCA_011038615.1 Limnodynastes dumerilii
AGATTATCCCTTGCCATTATTGCGATTAAATCAGGGATTTTATTTCCCAAGCTCCTAGCATTTGCACACATTGCTCTGAGAGGTTGCATTATGAATCTCCTATTTATCAGTTTATTATTATTGCTAGATATGTTTATATTGCGTTTTATATTTTCTTTTCCATTTGTTGCTGTGGCTATATTATCTGTCTTTTTTGACTGGCCAACCAACACTTTTTGGTTAGGGGAGCAGCTATTTTTATTATTTGTATCACTGCCCCCCTTCCTAGTTTAAATGGTTTCTAATAAAGCATTCAAACTGCTCACTTAGAATATCTGTCCCCACAGAAGATGGGTGTAAGCCATCCTTTTTATACAAGTTCCTATTTTGCCAGGTGGAATGGCTATGTCCTATGAGCCCAAATCCTTCCTCATGACACCACTTCCTAAGCCACAGATTGAAATCATGAATGCGCCACATTCTACCTTCTTCATATCTGTGTACTGGCAGCACTTCAGAAAAAGTCACAGTATTTGCCACCTGTTTAAGAGCAGTTCCCAACTTTCTAAATTCATCTCTGATAGCCGCAACTCCAGCATTGGCTAAGTCATTTGTCCCAAGATGGATAATGACATCAACCTCCCTTTCCTTGCTCACTGCCCTTACAATATTTAGAACGCGCTTTTTATCACGTGGAACTGTCCAAACTTTATTAGACCATATTAAGAAAGGATTTCAATGACTAGTATTTGCTAGATAGGCGAAATATGCATACAAAAATTAACAATTGCACAAGCAAAAAAACGGTGTTATAATGCATATAATGCACAAGAAAAAATGGGAGAGGATTCAAGCAGTAATGCAGGTTGCTACAATAGCCCTAATCTCATATGGAGTGCTTACCTTGAAGAAAATTAGTGTCCTCACGGGCACGCTTCGTCCTTCCGGGTCTGTACACAAGACTGCTTTTTGTTCCGCCCTGCCTGTTTATGTAGGCATCTGATGCCCTGTTTGTCTGAACCAACACAGCTTTTCCACTGATCTTTGCAATGAAGTGCATGCATGCTTTTATATGGCAATTAGTTCTCTCAGATATGAATGAGTCCTTTTTATGTGGCTTGACCATTCTCCTTGAACTTACTTGCTGTTGCAGGTTGCTCCCCATCCTGTCATGCTGGCATCCGTAGTAATAATGATGGCTTTTTAAATAATTTATAATCCAGCCGTGACTTTTCAAGTACGCCACTACCCTTGCCATATGATTTTCTGCCTCTGCTTTTGAGATTGCAGCTACCAAAATGTCATCCAAGTAAGGCCATATTAAAATGCCTTCTCGTCTTATAGCGGCTATTAAGGCTACCAACACTTTGGTGAATGTCCTTGGGGATGTGGACAGGCCAAAGGGAAGTGCTACAAATTGGAAATGACGGCTAAACACACTGAATCTCAGAAACTGATGATGATTGGGGAAAATAAGTATGTGGAGGTAAGCGTCTCAAATTTATGGAGTTAAGGAACATATTTCTTTGGATGACAGTTAGAATGGATTTCAGGCACTCAATTTAGAAATTTCCTTATTTTAGGTAGCTTGTTGAATAGGGCCCCCTGAACTTCTGGGAATCTTTGAGACGGAACCTGTGACCCAAACTCCAGCTTGTAGCCCCCTCTTACGATATCTAGTATCCATCTCTCTGATGTGGACTGATTCCATACCTCTAGAAACTCCAAAAGTCTTCCCCCCCACAGGCAGAGGCTGAACTGTCTTTGCTAACTTGGCGTCAGGAGGAAAACTTTTTGAAGGAAAAAGAACCTTCCTTATTTTTCTGGCCCCTAAAAAAACTGCCTGGATGTTCCTTTGGCCCTTCTTATATAACTTTTCCAGGTCTGGGGGACTCATCCTCTCTATATCTTGGAGAGACTGATCTAGGCTGTCTATTTGTAAACTGCCTCTTCGCCGGTTTCTCTTGTGGAAGCCAGTTGGATTTCCACCCAGAGGATTTGGAGATAATCTCATCCAACTTGCTTCTGAAAAGTATTTCGCCTGAATAGGGAAGAGATAACAACCTATTCTTAGATTGCGTATCGGCCAGCCACAGATTTAACCATAAGGCTCTTCTGGGAACAACTACATTGGTGCTAGCCCTAGCCTCAACCGAATCTAGGGAAGCTTCACAAACTCTACCGCTAATAAAATATTCTGAACTGATTTGAGAAGATCACCTCTTTTGATACCTTCCAAAATATTGACTCCAGGTCACCACACCAGACCCTCAAATTTCTTGAAGTGACGGCGGCAGCATAGCGGGTCTAAAGAACGCCCCTATAAGAGCCTGCTGTTTCCAGAGGCCACTCTCAACACGGCTATCTATGGTGTCTTTGAAGGATTAGCATCATCTAATGGGAGCGTGTTCTTTTTAGAAAGTCTGGCCACTACCGCATGCACCTTTGGTGGTTCTTCCCATTTCTTAAAGATATCTTGAGGGAAAGGGTACAACTTAGTTAATTTGGAGGGGGCGGTTTTCTTATTAGGATACTTCCATTCCTCTGCCACTAGATCTTTTAATATTTGCGAAACCGGGAACTCTCTGCAAATCCTGTTTAGTTTCTTTAAATTAGAAACATAGAAAGTGATGCCAGATAAAGGTAAAATATTGCTGCATTAATATATTAGAAAAAAGGCTATTTTTCCTATACTGCTCAGATAAAGGTTCAATGCTTGAAATATTAGACAAATACCCAGAAAGATAACATTGTTACAGGATACCAGACTAAAGACCCCTATGATAATCATTAACTAAGAATATAAACATCTGCTCTTCTATATGTGTTAATGAACATGCCTAGCTTGTAACATGAGAATATTTACTATTTACTGTTAAGATAAGATTGTGCATAAATAAAGACAGCTGAGGGACATCCCCTCAAAGCTGAGTTGTATTCATCACAAAACTGTGTGTGTGCAATCACTCTCCGGTCGACCGTAATTTCAAGAGCAGATTTCTCAGAGTCCAGAGGGGTGTAAAGCCTCTTTATCCAGACAATCTTAAAAGGGTGGTTGAACACAAGAAGTGATAACCCTGTGTATTCCTTTAAATACGCCCCTCTACAAAGGAGAGATCATTAAATAAAAGTTAGACAGATGATCATAAGTGTGTTAACATTACCCACAGTTTCTGGGTTTTTAAGAAAATGCAATACTTTATTTCAACAAATAATGATGGTGGGAGCATACACACTATTACAATATTGTACAAAATGGCTGTGAATCATAAAATCTGCCAAAAAATCGGTCCAAGTTGAATAGGAGTGTTTACCCAACTGTGGTGAATAGATTAACTAAATGATTGTCATCAAGATGCTGTTGTTACATGTTCAATAGATTTGCTTATTTCTATTTCTGGCAATTATATAGAACTGTTATGTCTATCATTTTAATTGTTGTTATGGTAACTAAAATAGCATCATGAGTGTTTTTGTATGTAAGAAAAAGAAAGAAACCATTGCTGTACCAGAACAAAATCAAAATCAAGTTAATTAGAAAAACAACAAAGCAAACACAATACCTGTGATGGTGTATTTCTTTCTTCATTAGGAAAAAAATAAATGAAAAGGCCTATTCACTGCTCTAGCTCATAGATGCCAACTCTTCCTGAGTATCAAAGAGACTCCCTAAAGAGTGGGTGATCTCTCTAACTCCCTAAGGGTTTGGCTATCTCCCTGATGTTGATTCAGTTTCAGAAGTCATTGCAGTTTAATAATGGAGGCAGAAATGAAAAATACATTTTAGTCTCTTGTTAATGAGCTGCAGTGGCACCTACTTTTAGTAACTTTGTAAAGATGAAGAAGTCAGGAGATCTCCTATTCACAGTATTCACAATAAATACTGAAAGTTTTTATTCACAGCAATTTAACAATCTCTAAACACTGATTCATTTTTATATATTTTATTCCCATTTTTATTGAGAAAAAGTTTACCGGCAACGCTAGACATGACTCACCCATAAGTGGAGCTATTCACAGGACACACCCCTTTGGTGGTACACAGTACCGATCAAGGCAATGGTGCGATCAAATTTCCTACAATAGTCATTAGCCAAAGTTTGCAACTATGTTCTTTTCTTTACTAGACACTGATTAGACCTTCACTAGTTGTTCTCTAGCCATGCATGCTCTGCAACCAGTGGTGCTCAGAAGTAGGTGATCTTGTATTGCTGTGCTTCCCAAATACCCTCCACTATATTAGACCTAATTCACAATTAACAATCTGCGGCTTTTTAGGTGCGTAAATTTAACTGCGCATGCGTAGTAACTTAATGTATGCAATTTACGTTGTACTTAAGAAAGGAACGGCCAAGAATCACCATTACAAACCTATTTCTTCTAGATTCGTGGTGACTTAAGAATGAAGAGGCGTGCCGGGAAAAATGAAGAACAAAGATAAGACAAGTGGCTGGAGGGAGCCATTTAAATGAAGAAATCCTAAAGATAAGGTAGTCCTATGGAATTTGTAAGTGGGTTAAGAAGCTAAAAACCGAGGGCGTTTCAAGGGAGTCAAGGCAGCATGCTACTTGGGTGCACAAAATTAGGAACCCAAAACCTTCTTAAGTGTGAATCAGGTCTATTGTCACCAGATCACAGGAACAGTGGACAATATTCAGAGATGGAAAATAAGAGAGGACAGTTAGTCCTGGGCAAAACCATGTTTATTATAGGGGGTGTCAAGTTAATTATATTCTTTGCATACATATCTATTAATTGCCTATTGCACACGGATACTGACCAGCTTTACTTTTACAATGTTATATAGATTTGAGCTAGGAAACATCATTGTAATACCGTTTGCAACAAATGAAATGATTCCCCTGAAATCAACATGGTTTTGCCCAGGAGTAACTTTCCTTTCTTATTTTTAATCCCTGAATCAGGGCTACTGTTATTTATAGAGCATACATACTGTATGCCTCCAATAGAATTCATATATTAACTTTTTTGGTTAACACTATGCACGATACAGGATGCACGATTTCAATTCCTGGTCCTACTTTACCAAGCCATCTTCCTTTTTCACCTGTGTATATAAGAACTGGAGAGAGTTAAAACAGCTAAGCTTAGCAGGTGAGGTGGTACTGCAAATATGTTATACAGGTTATCAAATGAAAAACCTTACTTGCATCACTGCTATCACAAAATAATTACTTACATAAAACAATAGGTGTGAGCTGATTATACAACACCCAGACATAACACTGCTATACTGAGCTCTGCGGATAGACTATTTATAGAAAGTGAAAGTGCCGCTAGAGGGCGCTGCTTGTCACTCCTATATGTTGTCACCTACGTACTCGGCCAAAACACAATAAGGAAGTGGATAGAACCGGAAGTGGAGTCATCAGCAACAACAACACGGAAAAATACAGACACATCAGCGGCACCGGCGACATGAATAATAAAGGTTAGTCACGGCCTAGTGCGGCCACTGTGGGTGCTCTGAGTCTGGAATAGGGCCTGGCCTTTCTGGGTATTGGCAGTGGAGGTTGGGGCTGTAATGTGAGGCAGGGGTGACCACAGGTTAACGGGTGGCAGTAGGTTGCCGGAGGCCCTGGCTAATATCTGCCCTTACCATAGACATGGATCTCTGTGGAGCCCAGCCTTGCGGCAGGTACCGTCATGCCTTGCGATTAACCCGTCAGTGACTCGCAGATGTTGGGCATGAGGGTTATACAGCCTTCCTGTTACTATATTATGTGTATCAGAGGCTCCCTGCTTATACCATACTCTGATCCTTATAATTCCCTTCATTTACCTGTTTATAAACGGGCAGTCACGTAACACACTATTTACTCACAGGTTATTTAAATGTAATTATTGAAAGTAATTTAAAATTAATGCGTTTCATGGCCCAATTCCACTATGTAGTACTGTTGTTAATAAATAGAAGTTGTAATTATCTTTGTGTTTTCATTTTGAAAGTGGCCACAAACACTCAGTAGCCAAGCTCAGAAATGGATTTGTGTGCCTGATTTGCTTTATTCCATTAGTGACCTCAAGCATGCTTTAGATGTGTTTTCATCTTACTATAGACTATTACAGCAGTTATGCGGTCATAGTACAATAATGAGTGTCCATTATCATCTGTAAGAATAGTAAATATGCATCAAGCTTATTCTAATATTTCAGTATTCTTGCTGGTCTATATTATATATTGTTGTTATTATCACCTTACAGTGCTGTACAATATCCGGGTACTAGTCATCGTGTCATCCAGAAATTTGAACCTGGCACCCAGGTTTTATGGCACTGAAGCTGTTAGAGAAGCTCCTAGTAGTGTGTTGCTGATGTCCATCAGTGCCGTGCTGCTTGGAGTTTATCGCAAAACCGTTTTTCTCCTTTTTGTACATAATATTACTGAATCCCTTTAGAGGACATCAGGAAAGGGGACAAAGGTAACAGACAACTAAATCATTAGTATTATTATAGTTTATAAGGCGCCACAAGGTGTCCGCAGCGCCGTACAAAATACAGTACAGACATACAGGGTAGGGATGGACATCTCATAATGTAGTTGTTAATTAGAGGCAGGTTGTTAATTAATGGCCCTAAACAACTGTATTTGTCTGGGGCGCAACATGCTGATGGGAGCTGGGGTTGGGATCTGCTACTCAGGAGTGGATGTTGGTTTTTATCTGTGGCAAGTTCTGCCCAATTTAACCATTTACAACAGGGGAGGATGCTGATGTAGAGCAGGGTACCTCTCTTGTTTCCATGTCATAGCTAAATTGAACTTTCACAATGATTGAGGGTGGGAACTGTAGGAGATCTGTTTTGCGCAATAGCTGCCCATGTGGCTATGAAGATGTGACCTAGCACATAACCATTATATTTCACAAGCAATGGGGGATATAAGTGAAACAGAGTTAATTGTTGCATCTGGGGCAAATTAAATTTAAATATATCACTAATTAGTTGAAAGACCTCACGCCACAAGGGTGAAACTTATGGAAAGTACTAGAAGATATGAGAGATATCTCCCATGATCCCACACACTTACCAGCAATACATAGACTCCTGAGCACATACAGGTCCAGTTTAGCAACTCTATTTCCTTAATAGTACATTGGGAGGGGGATTAGATAGAATCCCATTGAGAAGGTGTGAGGGAAAGTGCAGTGAGAAGTGGTTTTGGATATGTCGTGGGGCTCCCAACAGATATTTGTATAAAAATGACACACCTTTGATCTCATGCTTGCTCACAAATCTATGTTTAATAGCAGAGGGGGCAGGGTAAAATTTATAGGACCCTGAGGGATTTTAGTGAGCCAATGTAAATATATAATTCTCCTTACCCTGGAGGCCAGATATTGACTGCAAATGGGAGAATGCACATACAATAGAGTCCTATGTCTTGAAGAGATACAATGCCCTGACAATGCCTGCTAGAAAGGGATATGGGTTCAGCTTTGGCCTGATCGGTCAGATAGCATCAAGGGATAAATCTCTTAGGGCACAACAGCCCTCTTTCAAATAAAGCCAAGAATGCTTTGTAGAAATCAAAAGAATAGGATCAGCATTGTACCAGGGACCCACTGAAGGTCTTCCAATGGGAAACTGCCCGACTTTCTTCTCTCCAAAGGGCCGATTCTCCCAATCCTCCATCTGACCCAGAAGCAAGCCTCTTGATACTTAATCAGGTTGGGGAGCGCAAGAGGTTGTTTCTTAGGAAAGAGTTAGACATCCCAGGGCACCCTTTCCACACATGCATTTATATAGTTTGTTAAAAAGTGATTTTGATAGCAGGTAGGGAATAGTTTTAAAGAGGTATAATATCTTTATCATCTTAAATGCTGTTATACATACATGTTAATTTCAAATAAGGTCCACAATTTAGTAATAGATGTCAATTGTTCTATTAAGGGAAGATAGTGAAAAGCTAACTCCAGGGAGATTTTAAACCAAAAATCTTAAGCCAAATAATCACAGAATATGATTGATATAATTTGTTATATAAAGTTGTCGATTTGTTGATTGTGTTTGGGAATGTGTCAAATTCTTTTGACTAGTATTATCAAATTTATATAATGACCGTTTAGTACACAGACTAAAAATCCTAAAAACTTTAAGTTATAGGTATAGCTGCTGAGTGTAAAGACCAAATAGAATTTATCTTTCACTCCCGGGGTTAGTTTTACTAAACTGCAAAAAGAAAAAGTGGAGATGTTGCCCACAGCAACATCAAGATTCTATCTGACATTCGCTAGTATGTAATAGAAAAGTGAGTGCTAGAATCTGATTGGTTGCTAAGATCCAATCTCCACTTTTCTATTCAGTTTAGTAAATCTAACCCCAAATATCTGTTTCTTCATTCACTTGTTTCTTCAGTGGTATCTCTCCAAGGCCTTTTTCAGTCTGTAATATATCACTGATGAAATAAGCAAGGTGTGATTAAAAAAAGAGAAATAATCAATACTAGACCTATGAACCACCAGGAATGATAAATATATGTAATGAGTCGGTAGGAAGGTGTACGTCATCACACCAGGCAGCATGCTTTGCTGTATATGCTATGCTTTGATGTGTATTTCTCATTGCACCTTTAAATTTAGATTACAAAAAAAGTAAGAAAGCAGTAGTGTGATTCATAAACATAGGGGCCGGATTCACAACCCCGTACTTGTTCCACATGCGTCCTTAATTTCCCGATACTAGCTACTATGCATGTATAGTCACTATTTTATGCAATCTACATATCATTTTGTTACGTAGATTGCGTAAATATGGTCTTTAAGACTGCATATACGCAATCTTCATAACGAAACGATGCGTAGATTGCGTAAAATAGTGACTATGCATGTGTAGTAGCTAGTATCGGGAAAGTAAGGACGCATTAGGAACAAGTACGGGGTTGTGAATCTGGGCCAAAGAGCCTTTTAATGGGTCTGAACAAAACCCACTGGCTATATTACCTTTGCTAGTTATAGCTATAGCATCAGTCAGTGGATAGACATAATTTTTAGTTTTCTTAAAATATTCTGATGAATTCTATTGCTTTGATTTTGCAGTCTCTTAATATTCCATAAAAACAATAAATAATGAAATTGAAGTCCCCAATTATAGGGCTAGGGGCTTAAATATGGGTTTGTCTCATGTGGAATAATGTGATGCATGAGTTATGTATAGCTTTGAACGTATTTGATGACCAGCAGTGTGGTTTGATTAGGTGTTCGTGTGAGATCCATGCTGACATTTACTGAGGTGTTAGTTGCTATTAATTGCAGTGATCAGGGAATGCATGTGACCTTACTGCTTCTGGAGTTTTAATTTACTGATGGAAACCAGATCAAATATTCTCTTATTTATTTTTTAAAAATGATGTCTCAGCTTTCTGGCTGTAAACACTAACACCATATTACAACAATAATACACAATGTATGTATGTAATATGTGTCCTAATATTAGACTACGCTAGGCAGCAGGAGAGGTAACATTGCTAATTAATACACCACCTGTGGAACTACTTGTTTGTTTTTTTGGTGAGTCAGCCGAGTTGTTACATCATAAACCAGAAATTACCTTTAAATGATCTTCAGGCCTTAAAGTCTTTACCCTGCCATTTAAAGTATCCTCACTGTAGTGTGCCTTGCACTGAGAATGTGGATGTCCTCAGTTAACACAGGCAGAAGAAAGTGGGCAGTGTGCCAGTCAACCATATGCCCTGCGCAGCCATTTCCTGCACTCCCAGATTTACACTTGTAGTGCGATCGTGGTTAGAATTGTTTAGTGCTCATAACTGCTGATATAGCAGGACGCTGCTCTGTTATGTCATACTGCAGAACCATTGCTGGCTCCTTTGGCAGACTATAGATTATACATAAGAAAATTTTATGCAAATATATTCCAGCATATACTTTATTTATGTCATTTGTCAAAATGATATTATTTTTATTTTATTTGGCACCAATTATTTTTCTATCTTACTGCTAACGGAAACGGTTGAATCCATGTTGCTTGCAGCTGAGCCCTGCAGCATGTAACCCATCTGGGAATTACAAGACAAGAAGCCTTTAGGGGATAGCTGTTTATTTTATGTGCACACTACAATCTCCCTTCAACCTTCTTCCATTATAATGCTGTACAGGTGCCACAGTCTGAATTGGGAAAATGAAAAAGCAGTGAAGAAATGACACTTTTCACACAGCTGACTAGGAGTGTGTCTGCATTAATATATATTTCTAAGAAAATGGAAATAAGAAGAGTGACTCCAGAAGATGAATGCACTGTACTCATAGCTCAAAGTGCAGCGCCAGTGCAAATCTATACTGTGCGTTTTGCATCCCCCTCCCCCACTAGAGATCACACCTGACCCATCGTCACAAAGCCGTCAGAGCTTAAAAAAAAAAAAAAAGTTACAGATGTCTGGGTCTTGTGGATCCAAATCCATACAGAAATACCGAAAAGTGGGCGTTTTCCAATCCTAGTGACTGGGGAACAACCCCTTTGCAAAAGCTTGGATCCGGTCTATCTATATTAATACAAACTGGTGAGACGTTGTCATACACAAATGTGACTTTGAGGCAGCACTTGTTTTCCCCCCAGGAATTTTGTAGAAGCGCTCCAGAATGTTTCTTGTGGAACAGCTCTTGAACCATTCAAAGGGAATATGCCAAAGTTTGATATTGCCTTATGACTACTTGTAAGGACCAGAAAGAGTGGTAGTTGCTAGGTCTCGTGCCTTTTTGGCCAGTCTTATTCACACAATGGGCCGGATCCAGACCAACGTTTGCATTACGTTTTAAGGCGCAGCATATTTACGCTAGCATATTTTCTATGCACTCCCCTCGCTCGTACGTACTTTTGCCGTTTTACGCTGCCCAAACCCTACCTTAACTTTTCAAAGTGTAACTACTGACGTACATACAGGCTTCATGTACATAAGTGCCTATGCACACCTATACTGTACGATATAAATGCCTCACCCCACCTCCAAAGTGTAATTACGGGTGTCGGATGGATGTGATGCCCCATCATTCATAGTTACACTGTTCATACGAAGCTGGTACGTACGTTCTGAGTTACGGGTCGTAACGTGCCGCGTGCTTGCGCTGTACATACAGAACAGCATTTTCACATCACCGGCTACCGTAAATACGTTAGCGCACATAGCTTGGGATCTACCCCAATGTGTTTGTCTCACCCAGGTAACTGTAGCACCCCTTAATACTGAGTAAAAATAAGGAAGTGCCCCATTAGGCATTGGGTTGTGCATGGCTGTGTCTGTGACTGTGATTGGGCAGTTCTGCACCATTTTAGCAACATTTTTGTTGCTCCATTAATGAGTAGAATAATGCACCTGGAACCGAGATCACATTAATAAGGCATATTGGAGCTGTGTTTTGTTATTTTAATTGTTGTTCCTACGCTTACATAAGCTCTTTTCTGCAGTGGAGCTGCTGATCATTTCCATTGCAGCCGAGTTGTCCTGCCCACACCCCTGCAGCTCGACCACTTACCGTTCTGTCCCTTTCTTCCTTCTTCTCATGTTAAACGCTCTTTGTTTAGCAGTAGTTTGGAACGGTTATCTACACTGGGGCTTGAACTGTTACCTGGAATACACAGTGCCTAAAAAAACAGTGCTAAATGGTGAAATTCAATTAGTCTTGTTTTATATATAAATAAACAAAGTCCATTAGGGACCTTATACAATAAATCACAATGTTTTGGAAGCTGATGGGTGGCTGCACTTCACTACAGAGGGTAAGTGTGGGTAACGGTATTAAACAGTTCCAGGATGTCTCCAAGCGAAGCGGTGGCCACCTTCTTAATTGAGGCTGTAAATGGAAGTGTTAGATAGAAACAGGGCCATGGATACTCCGTTCCTAGAAGCCAATTTGCGAAGATAGTAGACGGTTCTGACGTGTGCTGTGTTGTAGAATACACATATAATTACGTTTACTACACGTGTTGGTTGTAAAAAAAAACATACAAATTATTGTAAGTAGGATAAAACATATTTTTTTATGAAAATAAATAGAATGCTATCCACTATGTATAGTTTGTTTTAATTCTTTTTATTTTCAAGTAAAGCAAATACAAACAAGTTTCCGTCATGACATTACAGAAGACTTATACACAAAAGTAATGTTAAACCTTCTTAATCAAAAAATGAATGGTGTGTATAACCAAATTAATGCAGTAGGGAGGTGGGGGAGAAGTGGATGGGAGAGGGGGAAAACCAGGTTCACTGATAGCATGTTTATTTATCGGGCTTTCTACGATTCCAAAAAATATAAAAAAAAATGGTTCAGGTATATCAGGCACTGCACAAACACATTCAAAACCTAATAAAACGGATACAAGATTTCATTATAGATTTCGACCATTTAACATATCTATTTTAAACAAACAAGTAAGACAACCGGCAGAGGGATTTGAACCTATGATGAGTATGACCTAAGAATGTAGTTAGAGCAAACCTATACACTTAAGAGAATTTGGAGTTCAGGAGACAGTTTGAACTCCGTCCAAACAAACCACATAGCAATATACTGTTGGAATTTGTCATTAGCAGCAAAGGCAATGTTATCCATATTACAGTAGAGGTCCACCCTGTCCACCCATTCTTTCATAGAAGGGGGAGAAGAGGATTTCCAATGGACTGGGATTACTACAATTGCTGCATTGCTTAAATGATGTAGGAGGGAATTCTTGTAAGAAGAGATTGGGGAAGACCACTATGTATAGTTTGAACATTAAGTAATAAATGTGAATGTTACATTTGTTAAAAAAATATAAGATAACTTAAAACAAATATGTAAAATGTTTCTCTATATATAAAATGATTGGGTCAAAATTGCCTGTTTTTTCTCTACAGGACAGTACCCTACACCACCAGCCTATCCAACTCAGCATCCCAATCAACAATCCGTCTACCCCCCAGCCATGCATCTGCAACAAGCACCTCCTTACACAGACGCTCCTCCTGCTTATTCTGAGGTAAAGTATAGCAATCCCACAGCTACGCAATGGGCCGCCGCATACACAGATGTGGAAACGCAGATTTCATTTAGCTACCATTACATTTAAAGTCTTCAATAAACTTTTAGATGTTGGATTTGTCGTAATTTAACAAATTTAAATGAATAAAGTTCCTTTTTGAGCTGAAAAAAATACTGCATTCTTCAGGGCTGTTACTGTATTGTTCCTTTGAATTTGTAGACACACACCAGTAAATTAATATAGGATAGTTCTAAGTAGTACTTTCATTATTTATTGCTAATAAAAAGCCTTGTCCTTTCAAGAGGTAAATGTTTTTTTGGTGTTCATAATGAACAATGGTGATTTTGTACCCACAACCTAGTTGTATTTTGTATATTTTGAATATAACTTCGGCTTCACAAGCAGAATAACAGGCAGCGCTGGAGTCTCCACAGGCACATGCTCTGTTATATAAATGACCTGCTGCTGCACATACACTGCTCTTACCGGGGAGTCAAATGGCTACGTTTGACTCCCCGGTAAGAGCAGTGTATGTACAGTGAGTCGCCACTGTGCTCATGTATCTTTTCATCATTAACTCTTCCAGCACTGGGTTTCCCTGGGACGTATCGTGCCCTCTTGCTTCTCTGACCACTTTCTGCCAGTCCTGAGGAAAAACACTGCTCGCATCTATCCAACGTAGCTGTTCATGTTGCATGTATTTTAAAGGAGGTGTAAATTAAATGTAAATATCTACCAGCATTTACCAGATAGCTCAGCTCTGTTGAGAAGTTAATTATTACACACTTGCACCATTAAGGCTGAAGCTCCTGCAGGACAGTGTCAGAAAACAGGCAATGAGGAGACATTCTGCTTCATTATATAAATATAAAGACACAATGGGTTCTTATTACAGGAGCAATAATTGCAGCATTTCCTTGGCACACTCTATAAACCCGTGGCAGCATTATATGCACACAATGCTGATGATTTCTTACAACATTTAGTCTTCATTTTAATTTTTATAGACATTAAAGAGAGGGTACAAAAGCTTGTATCGTTCCTTTGAAGGTGCCCCTAATATCAGCACTTCAACAGATTTTTCTCCCCCCATACTTTTAATTAATAAATGAATCAATTTATTTAACTTTGTGAGTTTTTTCTGTGCATAATATGGATCCACATCTTCCCAGACTCCTGAGAATATATCCTGCTGGATTTATTGGACTGACTGCATTATTAATGTTATATTATTTTATTATACACCCTTATTTATAAACTAATTTAACCAAAGTTATATATGAGTTAGCTTAGCATTTATCTCTATGTATTTATTCAGAATCACAAACAAAAAACTATGTTTATGTTGTAGCCCTTGTATTGGTAAAATACTTTGACTACTAGTTTTGGTTATTGTAATCTGAATATAATACTGTACTGTAATAATAATCTGAGTATTGCCTGCATGATAAAAGCACGCTTTATGTGCATCATTATATTAAGGTTCTTAATATGTACTTAATATGCTGTCAGCTTTTTACCCCATTTTTTAAACGTTCTGTTATTAAAGGGTGAACATGTCTAGAAGTGAATCCATGTTATTCCATATTTATTGTTTTCTTCACTCCTTCCTTTTTTAGCTTTACCGCCAAGGGTATGTTCACCAACCTGCTGCAAATATGGCTCCTCTCTCTGCACCCTATCCTGGAACCTCCATGTACTTGCCAATGGCTCAGACAATGCAAGTTGGACCCATGACCTCCTCGGTTCCTATGTATTATCCCATTGGACCAGTGTATCCCCCTGGCTCCACAGTCATTGTTGATGGAGGGTATGATGCAGGTGCAAGATTTGGTGCCGGTAATTCTGGAACTGTACCAGTAAGTGTGGACTTTAAAGTATATTTTAAATAGGTATGGCTTATGCTTTCCAGTTTATTAAAATAGCATTTGTTATGGATTATTTTCATTACAATGTACATTTAATTACCTATCTCTGCTTATGCCATGATGCCCAAATTTTTCCACAAAACAGACCGGGGTAAACTTTTGGATTAACTTGTCAGCGTGTTTTTAGTCAGAATGGGTTGCAGCATCCAGAGGAAATCAGATCCACATAGGTAGGGCCCTTATTAGAATTTAACTTTGGCAACAGTGCCGAGAGGAAACGAGACTAACCACCGCTCCAAAATACTGCTCAAAACTGACTAGCAGAGCATGATGGGACTTCATGTCTAGTTCTGGAGGACCTCAGGTTTTCTGTATCTTGTGTAGTATACAGCAGGACATGACAGTGTTTATAATGTAGCAGCTAGGAAAAAAATTAGCAGTGTATAAATATATATGCATTCTGTATTATTTAATTTCATAAGTACATGAAAAATATATCTAGAAATATGTACCATAAAGTTTGAATGGCAGAATACTTGATCAGTAAAAAATAAATAAAATTACAGGTGGAGAAATATGTATATAAAATCTACAGCTCTGTGCTCCCATGTCACTCCCTCCCCAAATGCCTAGCTAGTGCACTTTTTTCTGACTTGATCTCCTTTCATCTTAAGAAGACTTTACCTGTTCTCTGATGCTGAGAAGCGAGAACGGCCACAGCAGTTTGTGTGGTGCAGCCGCTAATTCTACACCCTCTGAAACTGCAGATAGAGAAGCTCCCAGCAAGAATTACAGCAGCCATACAAGGGTTATGGACATAGACTGCTGTAGTTGCTCCTCCATGGGCACCAGTTCCAAATTTATCGTTGCCGTGGTGACCTGGTGCGCTCCTCAATGGCAATCCGGGTGCCAGTTCAAAATTAAAACTCCTATAGTGACCTGGTGCTATTGACAAACTGTTTTGAAACCATATGTATTGTTATATAAAACAAATTGAATTAACATTAGCAAAGTATACTTTATAGTTAATAACCATTGTTTTAATTATTGTTTTATGTCCAGTTAGGCCCTATCCTAAATAAATATAGCCTGCCAGTCAATGTTAACCAAGATGATCATTAGTACCTAATGCTATGATGTGTAACATTTTATCTATGTGCACAGTTTGTGCCAAACAACCAATCGAGTGTTGCCATTCTTTGCATTGAACCACACAACCAGTCAGAATTTCCTATTATATGTATAGTACAAATGTCAATACATGTACAGCTGCGTTCTTGAGTCATGAATCTGTGAGCAAAAGAGGCCTAAACAGATTAATGTTTGGATTCACATGGTGTATATTTCTGGAGGCAGATGTCATTTTTTTTTTAATATAACTATAATGTATAATATGTATTTTAAATCCTTTTCTTTATTGTTTCAGCCACCACCCCCAGGCTGCCCTCCCAATGCAGCTCAACTGGCAGCCATGCAAGGTGCCAACGTATTGGTCACACAGAGAAAAGGCAACTACTTTATGGGTGGCTCAGATGGCGGTTACACCATGTGGTGAGAAGGATTCGGAGGCATGGATGGGGGGCATAAAGCAACAAAAAATAAAAAGGGGCTAACTATTTTGTACAAGGAATGACATCTCACCGCGTGAGCACTTCCCACAAAGTTCTGCTTTAGAATATTAACCCAGGATTGATGTTTAGACACAGGTATACGTGGGGTGTCTGCTCGGTGCTTTCTTACTCCTGCTGTAGGAAAAGGAGGTCCTTCTTAAAAAGGAATAAAAATATAAAACAACGCTTTGCATCCATTTATACCACCTCCTACTTCCCATCCACATACTTGCACCATTTTGTTATACCTAAACATACTGATTGGGGCTAAGGGTACAAGAGAATAACATCTTGGAGGTAACTTGAAGTCTCTATGACTTGTGTTTAATAGGAAAGTATATGTTCTGCATAATCTCTAGAAAAGGAACATGTATATTTTTGGCGTGAAGGATAATAATGCCTATATGCAAATAAGAGTTTCTTTAATACTGGTACTTGTACCATACATTCTATATGTTTTTTCCTCTTATAATAAATCCTCAAACCATGTGGGTTTCTTTTTTTTTTAAGGATAGTTAAAGTTACTGGAAAACATTAAGCAGTTCAGGTTGAACCTTATGTCAAATGATTAAAACATGTAAGAATGATATTTCAGGTGGTTATGGATAGTTCTCAGTTTAAAAGTCTGCTTTTAAAACAAGGATTTCTATTGGCGGACTACTGGATTTTCTCCAAAGAAGTAGCGTTTTGGCCAGTAGGTGTACATACACCATCATACATTTCAGCGTACTATAAGAGATGAAGCCGACAAGCTTTCAAGGGTATGACAAACCTCACCAGGCAGTTATAGATGTTGTGACAGGACTTCATAATTGTGGTGTTTGCATTTAAAATACATTGTTTCAACATCCAGATGGTTCAGTGGTCACATATTAAAATGTAATGTTTTTTTTTTTCATTGTTAGAGCCAGAGATTCACACGTTTATGTACTTTTTGCCAAGGAGTAGACTACCTTGTTAAATTGTTTTTGAGAGTGACACAAAGAATAACGTTGCATGTTTCTCATGTTGAAGAATGATTAATAAAAAATAAAAAAAAGCAGAGGTGCCTATTTTTTCCCCTATGTCAAAATTTAAGTTTGAAACCCATTATTAAACCATAATTGAAACTAATAAACATCAGTTCGATTAGGTGCCTTGTGTCTGCAAATTATTTAGCAATTTTATTACTTTTTTTTTTTTGTGCTGTGCTAGGGCATTGGGTTTGAATCATTTTCCCAGTTTATGATGTATAGTCCAGGAAAAATAGTTTATAATCTTTATGCAGTACAGTAAGTGGGAAACTGGTGTCATGGATGGGAAAACACACAGATGCTAGTCACCCTTTATAATAGGCAGTGGCTGCAAGGAACACTGGAAGTTGTAGTTTCATCTGAGCCGTAGATTCACTTGATGCTCTACCATTGTGTTAAAGTGGAGGCTGACTTATACAGACAAAACGCAAACCTCTGAACAAACTTCTATTTTAAGGCCATATGCTTCCATATAAATCACACTGTAAATGCAATAAGAAGGTTTGTGGATGAATGATATTTTCACAGCATAGTAAATGCTTGTAGAATGACAGCTTTTGATTTGTCATGTGACTCAAACTTAATTTCTGAATGGCATTTTAAAAGGGAATTATCATTAATAGAAGCCTTGCGGTTTCTGCCTAAATGAAAGTTAGTGCCAGCATTCTCTGTTTATTAATTTGAGATTGCTGTGTTGCACAGTTCCAGTGCCTGTACGAGGAGCACTTCCAGCGTATTCTCTTTTAGCATCCACGTTTCTTGCTGCATGCATCTATGTATTACACTACCTAAGCCAGACTCAGTCCATAAGGGACTAACATTGCATCATTCCAGGAGCACAGTTGTATTTATTCCCCAATCACACCTTTTTAAAAATCCACAGATGATAGTAATTATTTATGTGAGTCTGTGAGAGCCTGGAATATCTCCTGATCCAGACTTATGACAAAGGTCAGTTTTCCAATCGCTAGGATTGCTGAACACCTTTGTGGGATGGATCTGAAGCCAGAATTCCATAAGGGTACCACTTCATTAAGTGAAAAACGCTTCTGCTATGTAGGGTATGTAATTAGTACAGTGGGGGCACATTAAGTGCCATTTGTACTATTTATTATTTATTTTATTTATTAACAGGTTTTTATATAGCGCCCACAGATTACGTAGATCTTTACAATTTAACAATCAGTATAAACAACACTGGGGAATAACAGACAGACTGGGTGGGTAAGAGGGCCCTGCTCACAGGCTTACACTCTATAGGACAGTAGGTTTGATACATAAGGCAAGTGCTATATATATCACACAATGGACCAGCCAGGGTGTATGGCAAAAGTGCTGTCAGTGCTCTGTATGATCCAGCCACACAGCAGTGTTCGTAACAGAGATGAGGGAATTGTAGAATAGAAAGAGAGAGTGTGTGGGTATGTGTTAATATGGTACTTAATGCTAGGGAAGGTTGTGGAATTTGATAAGCTTGTCTGAAGAGATGAGTTTTAAGGGAACGCTTGAAAGTTTGTAGAGTAGTGGATAGTCTTAACAAGTGAGGAAGATTATTCCAGAGAGTGGGTGCAGCCTGGGAGAAGTCCTGTAACCGTGAATCAGAGCATTTATAAAGTGCAGAAGTGAGTTGTAAATCTTGTGATGATCTGAGAGAACGTGCTGGGATATATCTTGAGATAAGTGAGGATATGTATGCAGGTGCAGTTTTGCTTATGGCTTTATAGGTTAGCAATAGAATTTTGTATTTCATTCTGTAATTTACAGGCAACCGATGTAGAGACTGAGTGGACTAGCTTTAGTTGAGCGTTTTGCAAGGAAGATCAGTCTTGCTGCTGCATGCAATATAGACTGTAGAGGGGTAATTTTATATTGTGGGAGTCCAATAAGAAGGGCATTGCAATAATTAATGCGGGAGATAATTAGTGCATGAATGAGAGTTTTAGCATTTTCTTGTGAGAGATATTTTCGAATTTTGGAAATGTTTTTTAAATGTATATAACAAGATTTAGAAACAGATTAAATGTGGGGCATAAAGGACAGTTCAAAATCAAGTGTAACACCTAGGCAGCGAGCTTGGCGAGTAGGGAATATTTCAGTGTTGTCGACAGCAATAGAGAGACCAGGTGGGTAGGTCTTGTTAGCAG
>WWET01005071.1:47557-61572 GCA_011038615.1 Limnodynastes dumerilii
ATATATATATATTACTATTTCAATATAATATAGATCTACCTGATAAATATTGCACATGCCATTTAGTAGTGTTAGCTTATTCATAACTTGAAACAACTTTATAAATACCAAAAGCTTAAAGATTTGCTAAATTTTGCTGGAATTAATGTGCTGGTACCTGACTCAGCTAGATGAACCAGTATTTACATTGCTTAGGCATTTTAAACCGACAGCGGAGTCATTCCAGGAAGCAACTACTGTATGTTGTCTTTTTCAAAGTGTATACAAACTATAATGTTTAACACTTGTTTTGCTGCTTGACTAATACTTAAGACTAGATAAATATAATTGGTACAGTGTGTTAAAGATCTGAACTTACTCTGAAATACGTAACGTAGAGTTTATTCTAGGGCTGTCAGTGTCTGTCAAGCCTGGAACATTTGTGTGAGTTGGAAGCATTGGAGTTATTGCTTACATATTGAAGTTTAAGGCGTTTCCTTGGTCTTGCCTTTCAAGTTTAACTACAAGAGCATTATGGAATGTACAGTCACAGAGGCTTGCTTTTTAACACATTAAAATTAGAATCTATTAAAGATGATTGACTTTAAAATACATCCATGCAGGGGATAAGGCAGACAGGTTACTGGCATCCAAACTTCACTCTAAAATATCTGCTCAAGGATGGGGAACAGGTTTCCCTATCTTTGTTCTGTTTTGGTTTTAGTTTTATTTTACTGCCCATGTTCTTTGGCATATAAGTTTCTTTTCGTAGTTTTAGTTTTGGTTTTCGGAGGTATGGATCCTGTTCGGTTCCTCATGATAGCAATTGTGCAATTCTATAAGCTCCGCCTCTATGTCAAGATCTCTCCTATACTTTCTCACAGACTAAGATTTCATGCCGGATATTAAGTTAGGGTCTTTAAATATAGGAGGTATTCACTCCCCTGTCAAGCGCAAAAGACTGATGGTATATATTAAAAAATTATCCTTAGACCTACTCTATTTGCAGGAAACACAGTTGGTGGCCTCAGAAGTGGTTAAACTCAACACTCAAGGTTACAAGGTTTTGGCATCAGCTCCGTTTACCTCTAAAGCGAGGGGTGTAGTAATTTTATATCGCTCTGGTATTCCCTTTGAAAAAATGTCAGAAACACTGGATAAGGGGGGAAGATATCTTATTGTGGCGTGTACAATTCATGGCTGTCCATTCGTGTTGTGCAATCTATATGCCCCCAATGCATACTCTAAGGCATTTTTTCTCCTCCTTTTATGCAAATTATATGCTCATACTCAAATATCTATTGTGGTAGGGGGAGATTTCAACCTTGTGGCCTCGCCACATTTAGATCGTCAATACCCAACTAGGGGCCCCAGGAGGATGCCTAAACTGGGAGTATCCCAATTTGCCATGCAATTAGGCCTGTCCGATATCTGGAGAGCGAGGAATCCGACTGCTAGACAATATTCTTGCCTTTCTGCGGCTCATAACTCGCTCTCCAGGATCGATTATCTATTGATTTCCATGTCCCTGATCCCAAAGGTTTCTGAGGTTACCTTGGAACCGGTTCTACTGTCAGACCACGCCTTGACTTGGGTTCAATTACATGTTGGTCTTTATCTCTCGGGGTCCAGGATATGGCGGTTCCCGTCCTACCTGTCTAGCTCGTTGAGGTTTCGGAATAGACTTAAGGCGGCCTGGGCAGAGTTTATGTATTCTAACGGTGTACACTCTGATGATCCCCAACTATTGTGGCAGGCATTTAAAGCGGTCATCCGCGGGGTTATTATATCCTTTACTGCCAAATACAAAAAGGAGTTGGAAGGTGAATATATAGATGCACAACAAAAAGTCACTAATTCCTATCAGAATTATCTAGCTGACCCTACGCCCTATAGGTTTCAGAATTACCAAACTTATAAAACGCAGTTCGAGGGGGTATTAAATCGCTTAGCTGATCGTCATTCGGCACATAGAAACTTTCAATTTTTTAAGTGGGGCAATAGACCGCGACGACTTCTATCTAATCTTATAAATGGACGTCCAAAAAACACCTATATTGCAGCTTTACGCACTACGGGGGGGAGGACTGTGGACACCACACAAGCGATAGTAGAGGAATTAAAGGAGTATTATGAAAATCTGTATACACAGGACACTATTGATACCCATAACAAGGGTATATTTTGGGCGGGGATAAATGTCCCAAAGATATCGACAGCCCAATCGGAATCCATGATCGCGCCAATAACTTTGGGGGAGGTTCTTAAGGCCGTAAAGCATACTAAACCAATGAAAGCCCCGGGCCCAGATGGCCTGAGTGGGGAACTATACAAAATTTTACAGGAAGAGGTAGCTCCTCATTTGCAAAATGTTTTCAACTTTATTCTACAGTCCAAACAGATTCCCAAATATTTTAATGCGGCACTTATAAAAGTTATTCTTAAACCTACTAGAAACCCCCTCTTCCCCTCCTCATATAGACCCATTTCCCTACTTAATTTAGATTACAAATTGTTCACAAAAATATTAGCTGATAGGTTGAAGGTTATACTCCCCGAAATCATACATCCCGATCAATCGGGTTTCATTATGGGTAGACACTCTGTGACAAACATTAGGAAAGTTATCACTCTCATTCAACACAACGAGTTATCCGGATCGAAGGACCATTACATGGTGTTGTCTTTGGATGCGGAAAAGGCCTTCGACATGGTCACCTGGGATCATTTGTGGGAAACTCTTTCCAGGTTTGGGTTCCCGGTGGCCTTGTCGGAGGTCTTGAGGTCCTTATACTCCCTTCCATACACTCAGGTGGCCTGCAATGGATCTATCTCCTCCACTTTTCAGATCCAGAGAGGCACACGGCAGGGGTGTCCTTTGTCGCCCCTGTTGTTTGCCTTGGCGCTTGAACCGCTTGCAACCGCATTGCGCTCATCACCAACATATCATGGGATTCAGGTTGGAGGAGTGGAGTCGCGACTCGCTCTCTTCGCTGATGACATGCTCTTGTTGATGTCTCAGGCAGAATCCTCTCTCCCGGCAGCGGTGGAAATTATAACTACCTTTGGATCCTTTGCGGGATACAAGATTAATGTAGATAAGTCAGAGGTGCTCTCATTTAATACCCCAATAAATGTTAACCAGCAGCATCCATTAGCCCCCTTTCTTCAGCAGGCGGGAGATAGGTTTAAATATTTAGGTATAAATATCACCTCCACCATAAGGGGACTTTATGCAGAAAATTTTAATCCTATCATACAATCCATAAATAGGTGTATAGAACGTTGAATATCCTTACCTTTGTCTGTATTGGGTAGAGTAGCCTTGGTCAAAAGTGTGCTGATGCCAAAACTTACTTACCCACTTCAAATGCTGCCCATATCGCTAACTAAGGCTGATATAAAAAAATGCATGTCCCTTTTTATCAATTTTGTGTGGGGGGTGAGAAGGTCACGAATCGCTATGAAGCGTCTCCAACTAAAGCGGAGTGCAGGAGGACTTAATTTCCCAGATCTCCATGCTTTTATACAAGGTACATTTTTTCGATATATTTCCGACTGGGCTCTGGGCAAGCAGAGATTTACCAATAGTGATTTGGAAGCTGAATTGTTTAGGCCCTATTCTAGAATAGCGCTACTTCATTTACCCAGGAGCCAACTACCCCCTACCGTCCTTGATAATGTGTTATTCCGAGACACTTACAGAGTATGGCAATCTATTAGCAAAAAGTGTGGTACTTCCCATACACACTCGGTCTATAACACATTTTGGGGTAACCCCTTATTTGAGCCAGGTTTACAGAATGTATCTTTTGTGTCCTGGAAACAAAAGGGCATAAGTGCCATCCGGGATATATTTGATCCAGGTGGCACTCCATACTCGTTCCAACAACTTCGGGAGAAATTCGATATTCCTCACAAACAATTTTTTATGTTTCTTCAGGCGCGTCATTATGCGCAGCAGGTTAAAGAGAAAACCCGTGCATTTCCTAACACTATCAACTCACTACTGCATTATCTGGGGAAGCACCCTTTTCGCGTCGGGCATGTATGCGACCATATAAGTGCAGTAACTGATACACAGGGGCTCTGGCGTGGTATCCTCCTGTCGTGGTCCAAAGATTTACATGAGCAACTTGAAGAAGACAGTCTGCTTCAGCACTATGACTCAACCTTAAAATGTTTAAAATCCGCTATGTTGCAGGAGGTTCATATCAGGACTGTAAATAGGGCATATCTTTCCCAAGCCCAGAGGGGGTTGATGATCCCAGGAGAATCCATGGCCTGCCCCAAGTGTTTAGCCTCCAAGGCCTCATTTATACACAATCTGTGGGAATGCGGGGTCATTCGAAAATTTTGGGGCAAAGTCATGTTATTCATAAATTCAATATTGAAAACGAGACTACTATATGACAATACAGCACTGTTGTGGGCGAATTTTGAATCATGGCGATCAATTCCTGAGGTGAGGGGTGCGATCCCACTGCTCACGGTGATAGTCACTGTGGCAAAAAAGGTAATACTCCAGAGGTGGACGGTGAAGACGCCTCCATTTTTGGGAACAGTTAAGAAGCTGTTATTACACACCTTATACTTAGAACGCAGAGCCACTATTCCAGATATAGAAACGGGAGTTCAGAAGTTCTATCAGAAATGGGGTCTTTACATTGAATATCTGCCTGAGGAGAATCGTACACATATCTTGAAACTTTTTGAATCCACCAAGTGGACGCTTTATAGACAATTAGAAGGGGTTGGAAGGTGAAGGGGGTGAACTTGGGAAGCCACCCTTACCCTATGCTTACTCTTTTTTATTGTTACCTTCTTTCTAAATTATCCGACATGAGATGGAGGAAAGAGACGGAGGCTAAATCAGTCAGGATTGAGAGAGGATTGGGATGGTGTCCATGCCCCGATGGCTTGTTTTATTCTTTATGTTTTGAATAAGCTTTTAATCATAGTTGGCATAAAAGTAAAAAAAATTATATTTCTGGAGATATTTACTTATCCGCTATGTTTGCATAGGTACAGATTATACGAGTAAGCTACACTCTTTGGGGCTGATTCAGAGATGCGATTTCCACGGCACTTAGGTGCGTATATTTAAGATCCTAGAAAATTCGCAAAACTGCGCATGCGTAGTAATAGTGCAACGCCGTTTACGTAGCGGTTAGGAGCGTAAGTTCGCTAAGAGCGTAAGTTTGAATCGCACACAAGCACTTAAGATCTTAAGTGCAGCGAATCTTTAAGATCTTAAGGATTTGCATGGAAATGGGCGGGGGGAGGCAGGGAAATGAGGGAAAGTGGGCGAGGACTGACACTTAGGATCTTAAATGAACGCTCCCACGTCACTTAAGATCCCAAATGACAGCGTATAATTAAGGCAAGTCAATGGTGGTCTAAGTTGGGCTGGAACCTACTAAGATCTTAGCAAAGGTGCGTATATTTGCGATCTTTTCGCAATCGCATCTCTGAATCAGCCCCTTTATGTCTCATCTCTGAGAATAATGGCTAAGACTTCAAATGGAATTTTTATATGTATAATCCGCTTTATGTAGTAGTATGCCAATCGGGCCGGATATTCTGTTTATTTGCTCGGGAGCACAGGGCATATTGTTAGAAGGTTATGTATAAATGCCTGTTTATCTGAAATACTCTTTTGATGATATAGTATATGCCATGTCCTCAGTTCTATGATTTGTACTCTATGCATTTATGTCATTGTACTCTGGAAATTCAATAAAAAGTTTATAAAAAAAAAAAAAATATCTGCTAATAATGTCCTGGCTAGTAGGTTACCCACTGCTACCCTTCTGCATGACCACCAAGCTATCCACGCTTCTTTTCAGCAATACCACCAAGATCTCTATAACTTACCCCCCCCCCGCCAACTAATTTGCCATCCTGCCCTAGACTCAACTTCATAAATGATTTCCACACACTTATGTACACCCTGATCAAGAAGCCTACTTAAATGAAGAAATTTCGTTGGAGGAAATATCAGTAGCAATTAAGTTTCAGAAAGTAGGCAAATCCCCTGGCCTGATGGCTATTCTGCTGCTTATTACAAGCGCTTTGCCCCCCCCTCTTACTCCCCCACCTCCACTCCATGTTCAATGCAGCTCTGTCGGGTGCCCCTAGCCACCTGAAACGCTGGTGGCTAGGATTACTGTAATCCCCAAAGAAGGGAAAGACCCCCAGCTCTGCGCGAGTTATAGGCCAATCTCCCTACTTAACATAGATATTAAACTTTATGGCAAAATCTTAGCCACTAGACTAAATGCTGTCCTTCCCTCCCTGGACCAGGTGGGTTTTATCCCTGGTAGGCAGGCCAGAGACAATACTTGGTGAGCCCTGGCCTTAATTCATATAGCAAAAACCCGAAGTGTCCCTTCAGTGATTTTGGGACAGATCCAGAACAACGTCCGCGAGTGCATTTACGTTTGCCGCTTGGGGAAATTTACTCATTAGTACTTACTGCGCATGCGCAGGACAGATGTTACGCCATGTAACTCATAGCATAAGGGACTTTCGCGTATCAGGGGATGAATCCCCTTCATCCACGATCCACATCAGTGATGGCACCATACAGGGCTGCCCCATCTCCCCTCTAATCTTTGTTCTAGTCATAAAGCCACTGGCGGCGACCATACGACAATCACCAGACATATCTGGCATTCAGATTGACCGTAAAGACTACAAGTTATCCCTTTTTGCAGACAATGTTCTACTTACCCTAACAAACCCACGAATTTCCCTACCAAACCTGTTTGCCATCCTGCAGCAATATGGACAGTTATCAGGATATAAAATAAACATGTCCAAGTCTGAAGCACTCCTACTAAATACTTCCTATATCTTCCATCCACTTTCCACTTTAAATGGCAATGGTCAAAGATGCGCTACCTAGGTATACTCCTCACAAACTCTTATGGTTCACTATATGAGGCCAACTATCCTGCCCTCTTAGGATTTATGCTGTCTTCTACTCCTGGAGACATCTACAGCTATCGTGGCTGGGCAGGATCATAGCAGTAAAAATGACACTACATCCCAAACTCCTATACTCCAAACGCTCCCAATGAAAGTCCTCAACACTACGCTCACAACTATCCCACACTTCCTGGTCAGATTTATATTGAATTATTGTCCTCCCCACACTCGCTTAGCACTGCTTAAAAACCTACTACCCAGGGAGGTCGAGGATTCCCTGACCTTAAATATATTATCAGACATCCCATCTGAGCCATATTGTAGCTTCCTACGCCCCCCTGGCAGATTGGCCAGGGTAGATATTGAATCCTCCTACCTGAGACTATCATCCCTATCCTCTATATGGGGTATCCCATGGGCTAAGCGCCCCTCCACTATGCTCTCACTACCTACAACAGCATATTCAGCCTTAATATGGGATAAGTGTAGACCCCACATGGCTTCCCCCTTGACCTCTCCCCTATAACCCCTCTTGGATAATCCGACCTTCCCTTCCCTCATCAGGGGATGATATCCTCCCTCTATGCTATCCTGTTTGAGACCCACATTGGTCCTCACGATAAGCATGAAAGAGACTGGGAGAGACTTGGTACCTGCCCTGATGACGATGAACCCTGGGAGGACATCCGCCAAAATACAGCTAAATCCTCCATTTGCACTAAAATCAAAGAAAATGCGTACCAGATATACTACTGGTGGTACCTCTTTCCTGAGCGCCTATCAGCAATCTTTCCCTCAACCTCCTCCCGGTGTTGGTGCCGGTGTGGAGGCATGGGATCGTTCCTTAATGTGTGGTGGAACTTCCCCTATCTGACACCGTTCTGGGACACGGTTCATGTCCTCCTAACAGCCCTCCTACCCTGCTCACCCCCCAAAATCCCTTGGATCCACCTATTATGCTACCTTATCCCTGACAAATTAGCTTCCCATATCTTGGCTGCGGCCAAATGCCTCATCGCCAAAGCCTGGAAACAGCCTACAATAGTCCACCCCTCCCCCATGGTTGGGTAAACCTATAGCCCACTTAATGATGGACCCCCTGCTGCAATTGCCCCTGACTCTTCCATCCCGTATATCTCTAACAATCTATTCACACCTAAAACTAATTGTTTGGTGACCTCCTCCCCCATCCCTTATATATATGCTGTTCTACAATGTTGTTTTGTTGTTGTTAAAGTGTAATGTTAAAGTTTTAAAAATGCTATAGCAGATCTTGTCTATCTCATACCAATGTATATCTATTGTATGTCTGCTGTTTCAATAAAAGAAGGTTAAATAAATACAACCATGCAAACTAAACATTAAAATGTTAACATTTAAAACCTTAAAATAAAACAAAATCACTGTACATATATATTTTCTTTATTAGCAATTATTGCACCTGTTAGGAATGTAAAGCTGTCACAGCTTTATAAGAGGGAGTGATTTGATACTGACTTTGTAGTGGAGGCAGGCACAATTAACTTGTGATTATTATCTTCAAGTTAACTAAGAAGACTTTTATGTGTCCTTGGGTATTTGTTCATTGAAATTACTGGTAACTCCAGACTGGGCAGGGTCACTACAAATTTTGAGTTATATTTGTTTTTTTTGTTGATTCATTTTTTTTCTTTTCTACAAAAAAAATGCCCTTTTCCTTTGTATATAATTAATGATTTTCCAAAAGTCAAAGATCACGTCACAGGAGTTTTCCTGGTCCTTGGAATTATCAGTGGCACTGTGACTGAACGGCAAATATATTAAAAGTTCAGAGCACTTCTGGACAAAGAATCCAAAACGTTGGTGAGTGTGAGTGTGCACTTTACTATATGCCATTAAGGATCTTGATCTTACACATACAGATTTTCGGAGCAGAAAACTTTCTGACGAGGCATCATGCGTGTGTCAGGTACACAAGGTGGGAGGGACCAGGTATGGTATTCATAAATCGAATAAGCCATGAGTACACTCCAGATTCTCATACCATACCCATGTCCCGTGGGGACGGTGTGTAAATTTTATGGTAGGGTACTGATTGTGAAAGTCCCTTGTGTGCGAGGCACGTGGCCTCCGCTTGCACGCACGGGAGTTAGGTTTCCTGTGGTGCTCTGACATTGGAACTCTGGAGCTCCATCCAGGGGAGAAAGGTGTCAGACTTGTGCCCCATCTCAAGTAGGCGGGGCCCGGGTCTGGATGGGTGGGACTAGGCGGAGCCAGATGGGACTAGGGTTGGAGTTAATTTGGACTGCTGACTGGTAGAAGCTTTCAGTTGCTTAAAGCTTAAAAAAGTGCTCGGGACTCCATGCATGAGTGTTGAGCACTGATTTAAGCTGTCAGCCTCTTACAGCTTGCTTTAAGTGTGGGGAAGCTTCTGCCATGGGTCCCCTTTTCCTCCAGGCCCCATAGCAGCCGCACTTATTGCACACTCTATAGTATGCTCCTGCAGAGCCATAACTAGAAATTTTAGTGCCAGGGGCAAAAAGGAAAAATGGTGCCCCCTGACCCTAAATTCCTAACCAATTTAACCTTAAATATTAACTTACTCGCATCTCCTTCAGCTTTGCACCATGGGCGGCCGCCCCTATCACAAACCCTTAGCTAAGGCCCTGTGCTCCTGGCTCCAACCTCAGCAGCAGCAGAGTTCTGCATCTGAATTGGTTATCCATGGCTAAGGTCCAGTTAAGTGGCACTATATTTTCCTCAGAGATCCAAGCTGTTTTAACGCACTTCTTGATTGATTACTGTGTCGTAAAATGATACCCCTTTTACATTACACCAAGAACCCGGGTTATTGTCGGGACAAGTCCTGACAACCCGGGTCGAGGTTCAGTGTTCAGTGTAGTTTGTCACCGGTCGATCCCTTCTGGTCTGGTCTGTCTCCCGCTTCCTTGTTTTCACCTTCCCTCACCATCTGGTATCCATCTAGGGTTTCTTTTCCTTCTACTGCGAGTTCGGTTCATCAGGGCACGACCTGTTGTTGGGGCGCAGCAAAGTCCATCCCCACCACCAGGGGCTCTGGGGAATACCACCTGATAACAAAGACCTCGTGCCCCGGTAGCTGACTTCGTAACACCCGTGCAGACATCTGTGTAAAAGGTGAGACCCAGGCAGGTCTCACCAAAGGAAAGTGATTGGGAGAATTAGGGACATGAGTCATTACATTGATGACCAACAGGGCAGACCTGGATTTAAAAACCCGGGATATTGCCCAGTGTTAAAGGAAAAAAAAATGTGAAGAGCTGAGACACGGCAATAACCCAGGTTCATCAGTCCGGGTCACTGCCAGGGCGGCAATGTAAAAGTGGTATAAGTAGTGTGCATGAGAAATACATTTTGTGTTGCACCAATAAATAGCAATAGCAGGTTTATGACAGTGTTTGAACTAATAATTATTAACTTATTACCACTTAATAAGTGATATAATTGTAAATGATACATCATTAATATAAATATTAGCCTCAGCTTAGGCTGGATGTCTATATAAAATGTGAGTATTTGAAGGGTATTTAATCTGGTATGTTTTTGTGAAACTGAAATGGATATTTCCATTGATTTGCACATAAATGTGTTATTGAGTTGTAGTTTTGTTTTAAAACTGCTTTGAAATCCTTGTAAAATACCAACCAAAAAAACATATAGCCAAGAACAAAACGTGACCAACTTGATGCAGGCATCTGTCAGAAGCCGGCAGCTTAAGACTGCACTAGGGATTAAGCCTATGAGTACTGTGCAGTGTTCATAATTACAATACCAACAGCTGACAGTGCTAATTTATGGTAATGTATTTATGAATTTTAAATTTATACTGACCTTGATAAAGCACCAGATTTACTGGGCTGTGGTTTTGAAGCCTTTAAGCTCCCTGAAAAATATTGCAATATTGCAAGTCAGCGATTATGGAACTATCCAGTTCATTTGCTCAGAGATACAATCACATATAGGGCCGTATTCAGAGATCCGTTTCTTTAAAGTACGCAAATATACGCACGGCCGTTGCAAGGCAACACCCATGACACTCCCCTCACACGGACGGGTTGAAGGTGACTTACGAGTTCCTTGACCCACCCGTATATTTCAGTGTGCATTTCCGAGCGTATATTGCTGCCGTACGTGTGTATCTAACTAACCGCGCCCTCACCTCACCCTCAAATGGTCATTTAAATGCCTCCCCCCACCCACTTACACGCATCTTTCACCGGACAAATTATAAACACGCCCCTCCGTGCGGAACTTTACACGTGTGATTCACAAGTCCGTGCCTAATGGTCTTCCGTGTGTAAAATCAATATAGATTGCGTACATTTCGTTACTACGCATGCGCAGTTAATTGGATCATAAAAATACGCACTAAACTTCTCGCAAATACGGTTCTCTGAATACGCTCCATAGTCTTGATCTGGCCTGTGATGTTCAAATTAATTATTTAATGAGATGGATAATAGTGGTATTGGGGTAGATCCAGAACTACGTTTGCCGTACGTTTATTAGCGTAGCGTATTTTCGTGCGCGTAAGTTCTATACACTTCCCTAGGCACACCCCTTAAATGTACGTATTTTGTCAAGATACACTTTCCAAACCCTACCTTAACTTTTGCCAACGTAACCGCAGTGATCCGCTTACGTACGTATGGGCAACACGTATTTACGCAGCTAAGCACGCCCATACTGTACACTTTAAATACAAACCCCCGCCTAGTTAACGTATTTCAGACGTAATTTGGACTAACTTAAAATTGGCACGCCCACACGTAAGTATTTACGTGACACATACGTGAATGGACCATACGTTCACAATTACGCTACGTTACTGAGCGTATTTTCTATGGTGCGCATGCGCAGTACTTACCAAAAGGCGTAAATTCGCTCGCAAGCGTTGTTCTGGATCTGGCCCATTGTTTGGTTTGTGTTACAAATAAATATTTTTTTCCCAAAAAATTTTGGGCTGAATTTTTTTTTATTGATTTTTCACGAAAAAAACTATTTTACAAGTAAAAACAATGAATACTGACAATTTACACAATACAATAGGCTTCTAATTTTAACATAACATAAGAGGACAAAAGTGTATTATGCACAAGATGACTTCACATCTAATTGTATTGGTTTGGGGCCTTATTTAAGAGATTTGTCCTGATTAGAGGATAACAAGGTGTCACTGCAGAATGCTACACACACTTATACCATGCATGTGTATGTGTTTATTACTAACTCAATATTTTTTATTACTAATATAATTTATGGTTTTTTTTACATTGATAGAGAAATAAATAAAAGTGTTAATTTTTATCCAATTTTCTATAACATCTATCCTCAGAATAAAACAGGGATTATTTTGCTTTATTTGTTTGCTATGGAGTGTTGGGGCATAATAGATACATGTTTGAATGTGAATCTACCTTATTGCCTTTCATTCTACAGTTCGATTACACCATACTGACCTCTGTTATTGAACACTGCTCTCCTTGGACCTGATTCAAAGATTGGAAATAAGAGAGGAAACTTACTCCTAGGCAAAACCATGTTAATTTTAGGGGAGTCATATTTCATATGTTGCAAGTAGTATTAGAATTTAGGCCAAGTCTAAATAACAGTGTAAAAGTAAAGCTGGTCACTATCTATGTGCAGTAAGCAAAAGCAAAGGTGTATCTCTGCATGCAAATAATACAATTAACTTGACTCCCCCTGAAATCTACATAGTTTTGCCCAGGAGTAACTTTCATCTCTTATTTTTCATCTTTGAATCAGGTCCCTTGTTACCATTTGTTGTGCCCACTATTGTACCCTTCCCTGCACCAAATGGTTGTTATGCCTTGCCTCCATTTTGTCCTCCTCCACTGTCACTTATCTTTGTCTGGACTATACCATTCATATTTATATTGTCTGCTCCATTCGTTACTATGTGACTCGCTGAATTCTGTACCTTCTTCTGCACCTTACAGCTCTTATACCATACTTCCACTACAACTCCCCACTGCATTCCCTATTGTTATTGCTCAAATGCTTATCTCCTGTTATCAACTATTGCATTGTACATATTTGTGCAAGTACTTTTACTGTTTGTGCCTGTCCTGGACTCTCACCATCATGTCCTCCTACTATTCTCTGTGTCCCTTCCTCCCTACCACATGGTGACTCCCAATTTGGCAACCCCTATCTGTAGACTACCTTCTCTCTCCCTGTACCATCCTCCCCTTATCATTCCTCCCCACTCTTGCCCAATCCCCACATTTATCACCCTCCCAGTTTCTTCACACCTCTATGCACCTATAACCATGCTAATATGATCCACATTTTACCACTTCCTGCTCTATTCTTTTCAGATTTGCCTATAACAAACTCCCCTCCATCATCCTGCCCCTGTCCCACCAAGAACCTCTTCAACCAGTCCTCAACGCCACTGCAAGACCCATTCGCTGGTCACCAGCCCATCCCCTCTCTGTCAAACACTGCATTCCTCTCACATGCCCTCTCACTCTTCTTTCTGCTAGTGACTGCCGCCTTATCATCCATCTCATTACCGTGTCCCATTCATGCCTTCCATATTCCTCTTGCACTGCCGCTCTTCACTGGAATACTGTCCCACAAACTTTTTCAGGTTATATTCAGCCTGCAAATCTTTAATAATCACTCAAAACTCAGTTACTCATGAAATCGTATACATCCTCTACCTAACCCTCTCCCTTGCCCTTCTCTATCCCATCCTCCTATGCTTCACTATTCGTCTCCCCCTCTCTCAACACATTCCTTTTGTAACCCTCTTTGTCATTTTGGTTATACCGTTACACACTGCAGTCTCTTGGTGGAGCCTTATAAATAAAAAAAATTATAATATAATATAATAATTGTGATAATAATGGTTTTAAACAGTACTTTGATGTCATCATATGCTTCAGAGGCACAAGCAAAAATTTACAATTTTTTATTTTTTTTTATAGGGAAGAATGCAAAGTTGAGGAATGCTGAATATTTGATCAACTATGGGCATCTGCCAGTTCACGAATTGTCTGTGGTATAGCGTAAAAAACAGCCACAACTTTCTGACTAAATAAATATCACCCCACCCA
>WWET01005072.1:20817-31704 GCA_011038615.1 Limnodynastes dumerilii
CAAGTTAATTGTATTCTTTGCATGCAGGGATATATCTTTAAATTGCTTACTGCACACAGATACTGACCAGCGTTACTATCACACTGTTATTTAGACTTGGGATAGGAAACATCACCTCTCACCTCTAATACTGTTTGCAGCAGATGAAATGTGACTCCCCTGCAATCACCATGGTTTAGCCCAGGAGTGACTTTCCTCTCTTAGGACCATATTCAGTTTTCAGTTTTCACGGCGACTCCCGTGCATATTTTTAGATACGTTTCAACTGCGCGTGCTTAGTAACTTTTTCTTACGTAGTTGACGTAGACTATTCGCGCAGAGGTGCCTAACGGACGGACGTATGCTAGGCACGTGTGTATAAACGTCCGGATATGCAACGCAAATATACGTGCAGAAAATTTGAAGTGAAAATGGGCGGAGTGATGCATTTAAATGAAGGAAAGTGGGCGCGATTATCATGATACGCACGTTCGGAGGACACAGACGGCACACGGAAAGTTAGAGGTGGTCTATGGTGGTGTAAGTCTACGTGAGCACGGATTAGCAAGGGGAGTGACCGGGGTTTTGGTGGGTGTTCATTGCTACGTGGGTGCGTATATTTGTGGTCGCGTTTGAAAACGGAAGTCCGAATACGGTCCACAATTTCAATCTCCTTCTTAAGCCTGGATCCAGCCCAAACTTATTTTTTATCTCTTGCACTACAATTTTATTTTTATTTCTTTTAACTTAATTTTGATGTTTTATTTATAGTGATAAACATAATGGACCAAATACATTCCATTGGCACTGCGTATGGCACAGCATGTGGGCCGGAGAGTGGAGGCCACTCCCATCGAACACATAGACGATGTGTGATTCCTGATCCCTGCCCTAAGATCTACAATGTGTCTTCACTTAATTGAAAGTCTGGATAGGGCAAAGAGAATATAGTACAGCCTTACAGAAATAGATAAATACATCTGCTCTCAAACTAGCGCACGTAAATGCTCTGTGTTATGTCGCCATCGGAAACGCTGCAGAGAAGCAATCAGTAAGAATGGCGCTGATTCACACCTAAGAAACTGATGTTTCTTAGGTGCGGAGTTTTGCGTACGGGGCCACTGCGCATGCGTAGTCATATAGAGTAATGGTCCTGTATATGCGGATTAACTATGTGCAGTCTTTAAAGACTGCGCGTAGATTTTAAGGTAAGAAGGTAAGAAGAGGCGTGCCATGGCAGCCTCCGGGGTTACTTATGTAAAGTGGGTGGGGGGGGGGATGTAAATTAGGCTGGGAGGGAGGGAGGGCTGGGGAACCCTCCTTAAGATGGTAAATACGCACGGGTAGTTAAGGGTGCCCTATGGCACTTAAAAACGGGAGCAGAACAGGGGAGGGGAGCGAGGAAATAGGTGCGATACACCTACGGATTACACACTTATGTGTGATTCCGGCCTAATGTCAGGGAGACCAGGAGCCAGATTTACTAAGCTGTGGGTTTAGAAAATTTTAGATGTTGCCCATAGCTACCAATCAGATTTAAGCTCTCACTTTCTTATTACATAGTAGAGAATGTCATCTAGAATATGATTGGTTGCTATGGGCAACATTTCCACTTTTCCAAACCCGCAGCTTAGTAAATCTGGCCCCTATACTTCTGCATTTCGTCCAATTTCTGAGCATATCAGATGAATTGCATCTAATTTTCCATTCTACACAAGCACAAAATCATGTTAAACAATTCTCTAGTGTGTAATAATAAAATGAGAGCTACAATCTGATTGGTTGCTATAGGCAACATCTCAACTTTTCCAAACCTGCAGCTTAGTAAATCTGGCCCTAGATCTGAGCCAATGATATTAATAAATTCTTGATTTATGCTTGTTTTATAGGTATGTTATTAGGGGAAAAGAAACATCACCTATAGACCCCATCATCTGGCACACATTCAGTCTTAGTGATCTCAATGATCTCCATTGTGCTGTACCTTGGCTGAATGCTACCATTGTTGTTACATTAATCAGACACTTTCCCAATCTAGCTGGGATTAAAGATGTTACAGAACCATGCAGACCTTGTCTGTGATCCAAGATAAACTATTTTTTATGCGTCATTATTTTGCAAGTTGAACTTTATAAACTGACTCAACTCTGAGATTAAGGCACTTTTTTTATTTATTAATCCATACATTCGCCAGCTTCTGTCATGTTTGTTTTTCTACTCCTGGCAACGATATGCGAGACTGATCTTATGGCCGACTTGTGGAGCGTGTGTAGAACTGGCAGATTCATTGTATACAATATGGAATGTATACGTCAAGAGGTGCTACTATGACATAGGGAAACAATGGGCCTGATCCTGAACTACGCCGATGCGCTGTGATTACTAAAGCACAGCGTATCAGCGTTCACTTACCCCAACACTCCCCCTGCGCGGGCGTATGGCCCCTTCCTTACGCCGGCTGAAGGCTACCCTAACTTCAGCCTGCGTAAGGAAGCGGACACACACTGGCACACGATCGTATGGCCGCTTAGCCCGCCCTCCTACCCTCATTTAACTACCTTTCCCCCCACCCACCTACACTAACCTGAACGTAGGGACGCTGGAGGACGTCGGGCAACATCTTCCTGGCGCATGCGCAGATCGGCTTACGCTTACGTCTTAGCAACGGCGGGCGTTATTTTGGATCAGGCCCATGGTGTGGTCATGTATGGCTGGCAATGGAACTGGTTACCTTCTATTTATTGATGATGTTTATTTATGATCTTCCACGATCGGGCGTTGCCGTAGCAACGCCGGGCAACATCTGCCCGGCGCATGCGCAGATCGGCTAAAGAGCCGATCTTATGCTTACGCCCGGGTGTGGGTCCCCGCTAAGAACGGCTGGGATATCGATTGCTTATACCTCGATGAGGCATAGCGATCGCTCCCCGGAGCACCGAACACAGTGCTCCGAAAGGTAATGTTAAAAACTAACCCAACCCGTCCCCTAATTCTAACACTAACCCTCCCCTTCCATTACCCTAACCCTCCCCTTCCATTACCCTAACCCTCCCTTCCCCGCAGCCATGATCCTAACCCTCTCTTCTCCCTAGCCTGACCCTAACACTCCCCTCCCTATAGCCTCCCTGGGGGCCCTATTTGAAAAAGAGACAGCAGAAAAGAAACTTTCGACTGTCTCTATTTCTGAAAGGAGCCTTCGTTGCGGGGACTGCAACCGATTACTCACCCAGGGCCATATTCACAGATGCGTGTGTATAATGTATGCAAATATACGCACGTACATGGCAAAGCAATACCCATGACACTCCCCTTACACGTCCATAGGTGACTTACGCGTCCATAGGACAACCTTAACTATACGTGTGTAGTTACGGGCGTATTTTCCTTCCATACGTGCGTACATGACTAACCGCACCAATATTAGTCCATTTAAATGCCTCCCCCACCCACTTTCACTAAACTATGCACGTACCTAATTCAGCCACGCCCCTCCGTACGTATGTCACTAAGTCCAATTTAGTAATCCTGGCGTAATGGACTTTCGTTCCTAAATCCAACGCTGATTGTGTAAAAAAGGTTACTACGCATGCGCAGTTCAACCGTACTTAAAATTTCGCACGTAAAAAGTAGGAAGTCTTATTGTACCATGGAGTGTCCTCCCTCCGGTGGCCGTATGAGGAGGTCAGAGCTATTTACTGACTGCTCAGTAGCATATATTGAATGGTCAAAGATACTGTGCACAAAATTCCATTGAAAAGTAAAATAGATTTATTTGAACATCGATTAAAAGACTTTTTCCATGAAGATTCAGCAAGGCAATAACTGCAACATATTTGTATAGATGCAAGAGTTGGCCGCTAGATGTAATGAGGTACCTTAAAAGCTCCGGATCAATTGCTTTATTGTGTAGAGATACGGGGTGTATGCAGCTTGGCTCGCAGTGTATGATACTACCACATGGTTTTCCAACGCGTTTCAGTTCTCACTGAACTTTCTTCAGGACACATTCAGATTCATTGTGTCACTCTTTAAGAATAACAGAGAGGTGTTTAAGGTGACATTTGATCATGGACAGGAATCAGTATATAGAACATTTATGTCATAGGTCTAATGTTAAGAATGAGGCATTTCTCTCAGTTCCCTTGAAGGTTTTGGTGGCATAACATATTCCAAATTCACATAATAAAGCGAATAAAACAATAAAAATAAGGTTTGTTTTGGAATGGATCCAGACTTACTCAACAGGGACATTTTATTGCTAGAGTTACATGAGCCGTATTCCGACAACTGGACAGGAGGAAGCAGCATACAGATGGCTTGTGTGGTAAGTGTCAGGGGGAGGAATGTAAATAGTACAACAAGGGCACGCTAAGCCCATCTGCAATCTGAGCATCCCCATTTTGTGTATTGTACAGTAGTGATTTTCATCTCCATCTAGTGGCCAACATGCACACTACTTAGTTCAATGTTATCCCACAAGGGCTTGCACGATGGGGTCCCCAAGATTTCAAACTGACTACGGGCCTTAGTAGAGCGAGGGTAAGAGTCAGCAGGTCCCCTCTCCAAGCTTCGGTCCCCCCCTTATGGCAGCCCTGGGGATGGTACTGGGTTTTAGTCATAATACGGTGTGCCTCTGTATTGCAAACAACAGTATAGGTATGCACATCATACCAATACAGACCACCTATCCTCTAACATGACCCGTTCCATTAGGTACAACAATTCTGCTCCACAGTTTCCAACTGTCAGTTACTATGGAAACCACCTTTGTTGAAGAGGCAAGTAGTTTTTCAAATATCAGTTCATTCATTTAAGCTAGGTGAGTGACAGTTAGAAGCTCAGGAGTGAATTAAATTGTACCTAATGGATTCGGTCATGTTTTAGGGTCTGCCACCGCCTTTTAAAATTTGCGCAAGTCGATAAAAGCTAAAGTAGTGTGCAGTAATTGGAAGTTCGTTTGTTGCAAGTGGTTGACACAGATATATGGATGCATTTGTCCACACACTTAAAAACTAAAAGCTAATTATTATTATTATTTTAATATCTCATATTTATCTTTACTTAAGCCTCTGCTTTCCTCCTCGGTCCTTTCTATTTACATTCAAGTATACAATCACCTGTTTCTTGGCAACAAGTAAACCGTAACATAATATCTGGCTCATAGTTTCAATATCTGCATATTGACGTTTATTGTATGACACAAGATATTCTTCACTGACGAATGTCTAAGAGCAGGTGTTTATGTTTTTTTTTTTTTATGTCTACATATAGGAATCTTTACATACCTTGTTTCAAAAATTTCAGTTTGACATTTAACACATACTGTTACTGTGTCTGTATTTCTCCTATTTGCAGTCAGTAATAACAGTTCAAAAAACAGTACAACAGTACAAAAAAATGTCAACTTAGAAATAATGTGAAATAAAATGAAAACTCAAACGTTAAACTCGAAACACTTAAACAATTACAAAAGTAGAACAAATCTAAAATAAATTTTGATACTGAGAATTGGTTTTATATAATTCACCACCCAAAAGAAATGACAAATTCCTGAGTTGTCTTCAGTGTCATTTGTCTGAAGTCCGGATAGAGAATAATGCAAGACTTGACAAAACACATAGGGAAAACAGAGGAAATAAACAAGAAATGGTGGGTTAGCACTGGATAGAAAATAGGTCCTTTAATTTTATTTTAAATCACCTATTTTCTATCCAGCGCTTACCCACCATTTTTTGTTTATTTCCATTGTTTATCTTGAGGGAATAAGTGGTACCTCTTGGTGTGGTTTTAGCAGCTTTTAGTATATTTATTAGGCCCCACAGTGCCCTTATCCTACAATTGCATTTTATGAAAACAGAGGAAAGTCGGGAATCTAGGAATAGTGCATCGGCATTTCTGAAAGCTTCCGCCAAGAGAGCTTATAAGAGGCTATGACTCGGTATTACATTCTATAGTATAGATTTCTCAGTGTACCTACAGACTCTCTAAACGCCATTCAAAGGACCAGGTTTACTAAGCTGCTGGTTTGGAAAAGTGGCAATGTTGCCCATAGCAACCAATCTGATTCTAGCTCTCATTTTCCTATTACATTCTAGAGAATGTCAGCTAGAATCGGATTGGTTGCTATGGGCAACCTCTCTGCTTTTGCTGAGAAAATCTGGTCCAAAGCGCGGTTGTTTGGATATCACAGCCATGAGATTTCAGATCCCCATCTAGAACTCCTCAGTTATCCAACACTGCTGTGGATCCTTTAAAGATTAACTCAGGGCAGTGCAGTAATAGCTCGGCTAATCAGGCAGTGATTGTGTCCACTATGTGATTTCCCTGCTGATCCTTAGTACTCCGTAATGAAAGTCTTTCCATCCTAGGGGCAGGATAGGTGGTCAGCGTACAGAGTGTATGCAGAGGGAGAGGGGAGAGCTATGGTAACTGTACAATTGTAAATTGAGAATGGTAAAAGTCTTTACAGACAGAGCTAACCAGACTCTCCCACTTGGAAACCTGTGCACCGTGCACAGAACGATGGATTCAGCAGCAATCTATAAGCACAGCAGCTGGGGAGAAGTGGAATCAGTTGATTCATGCGTAATTCAATGGTTTTATAAAATTAAGATAATAGTACAATATAAATGCCAATCTAGTCACTTTTTTGTTACGTCATTATCATTAAGCTAAGAAATCTTTGATGGAAAGCATCCCTGTTTTTCTTCTAGTTATTTGTTCTGATTCTTTTTCTGCACGTCATGAAGGATGCATTGATTTATCAATTTGCTCATATGAGTTACAGCAGTCACACCTCTGTCTTCAGTCCATGAACTCTCGACACACCTAAGACATATCTCCCTCTGAGCTACATGTCTTTTTCAGGCTTGATTTGTACAATAAGGTGTCTCAAGCTGCATATCTCGGTGATGTGTCACAGGACTCAGTAAAGGGAATGTGTAAACCACTTGAAATAATCACATAAATATTTAGTGAAAAAGTTTAATAGGGTGTCACCACTCAGAGATGACATAGAAAGGATGTCACTTTTTCAGAACAATTCAGTATAAAAACCCCTTGAAGTAAGTGTTCATTAGATCTTTCCATCTGATTTGTGCTTGCTGCTTTGGGGATATTAAACAACTGCTATTGAAGGACATTAACAGAAGACGCTATGGGGACGTCAATGATTTTGGCCAAATTTGGGCTTCTCATAATTTTGTTCTGTGGCAGCACAGGTAAGAAATGGAGATATAATTAAAGACAAATAAATAAATAAATAAATAAATAAATAATAATAATAATAATAATAATAATAATAATAATAATGCGCTGCTTTGGTTAAACAACTGCTATTGAAGGACATTAACAGAAGACGCTATGGGGACGTCAATGATTTTGGCCAAATTTGGGCTTCTCATAATTTTGTTCTGTGGCAGCACAGGTAAGAAATGGAGATATAATTAAAGACAAGACAAATAATAAATAAATAAATAAATAATAATAATAATAATAATAATAATAATAATAATAATGTATATTAGTTTCTAAAAGCAAAAAAAAATTGGCTGTTTCATATAGCAACTGATCAGAATCGAGTGATCAAGAGCTAAACTATACTGCTATGAACAACCAATGAAAATGCTGTGTTAACCTTTCAATACCTGTATTATAATGTAATATTTATAATAATCATAATAAACATGAATGAACAATATAAGTTTTTTCATCCTTACATTTAGTTTATTTGAGTTTTTAATTCTCTTAGCACCAGCAACTTACAGTTTATTAAAATTGTTCTGTTTCATGTATTGATTTATTAATACAATGTATTAGACAAAGCTATACTGGTGGAATGACACTGTCTTTTTTCTTCTAGGTGCACAAACAACTGATGCATCAGGTACAGTATTTATAATACACACTATATAACAGTACTGATGATAAGAACTGTGTCAATATTAGTTTACAGGGTCGGACACCATCGTGAATAACTTAACTTAACTACTTAACTTAACTTAACTTAACTTAACTTAACTACTTAACTTCTCAGACATGGGAGAGTCTTTATAAACTCTGGTTACCACATCCAAAGCAGGGCTGCTGACTATCCCGGAATACCCAAGAGACTCCCGAAATTTGGGCAGTTCTCCCAGTATCCCAGGAGAGCCGACAAATCTCCCGCATGAGAGGCAGAGGAGGAGACTCTCATAACAGTAATCTCTAGTGTTACTAGGAATGGGTGGGGCTTGATGATGCGATTTTTGTCATCAAGCCCCACCCACCCCTGGAACACTATGATCTGAGGTAGTACTGGAAAGGGGGCAGGGCTTAAAGACATGATTTGCATGAATGTGTCAATAAGCCATGCTCCCCATGCTTGCCTCTAGAATTCTAGAGTTTAAAAGTGGTCAAAAAGTGGGCAGGCGCATTTCAGTGAAACAAAATCACCTGCATCACTATTCCCCTATGCTAAATAAGGTATGCAACCTTTATGGCACCAGCTGCCCCTTGTTAACAACTATTTGCCTTAAAATGTGGACATTAACAATCTGGAGGGTCTGCTTATAATCTGGCCTTATTAATTTTTATTTAGTGATTATTAATTATTATATTATATTATTTGATATATTATATTATGTTATGTTATGTTATATTCTCCTATTTACATGTTATTGTTTGCTACAAGTTTCAAATGTTTTTGGATTTCTGTAAACTTTTTGTTTCTACACCTGGCTATTTGTGCAGCAACAACAAAATCTTCCTTGACATTTTGGCAGAAGTAAAGTCACACCTTCTATTTATTCAGTCAATCTCTTCAACCGCTCCTCTTTTATTCATTGCTGAATCAACAATTTAATATACATAGGAGCAGGAATTAACTCAACAATGGACAATTTATTTATTATTTTTTATTTATTAACACATTTTTTTATATAGCGTTTATATAGATTACGTAGCGCTTTACAGAATATATTTCACATTCACATCAGTCCCTGCCCCATTAGAGCTACATCCTAAGGTCCCTAACACACACACACTAACACACACACACACACAACTAGGGCTAATTTAATCAGCAGCAAATTAATCTACCAGCATGTTTTGAAAGTGTGGAAGGAAACCACCCGGAGAAAACCTACACAGACACAGGGAGAACATACAAACTCCACACAGACAAGGCTTAGTCCGGGAATCGAACTAATGACCTCAGTGCTGTCAGACACAAGTACTACTCACTGAGCCACTGTACTGCCCCCTTTATAATTTAAAAAAGCAACTTGAACCAAACGTCTATTAAAACTATCATTAGATATTAAAAGTGAGAAGTTATTCGATTTAATATAGATGACTTCCAAATCAATTTTGTATTTTTGTAGTAAGGCAGGAATCGGCTTCCAAGATTAATACCAAACATTAAGGGCCATCTAGATATCTGTTATTGCTGTTCCTAAAGCTCTGAGTGGAGATTCAAAGTCGGATCCTTGTTGGATTCTAAAGTATATTAAATCTTCTGCAACATCCTCATGGAAACTGGGGAAGGGGCTGAGGTTTGTATTGTCTGTAAGGGATGAAACCAGCCCTAACTGTACAAATATGATACCTCTCATACACCTCTCGTACACGCTATAAGCAGCCCACCCCATCCCCAGGCCTGCCAACAGAAATCTGGGGGCCTGGTACACTCATGTATTAGGGGTCTCCCATCCTCCCTCAATAGTGTATTGCAGGGGTCCCTTTGAACCTTGGGGCCCGTCACAGCTGCCCCCCTTCTCCCCCCCCCCCTGTTGCCGGGCTGTTCATCCCGCTCCATCAACGGATATCTGGATTCTGAGGATCCTGATCTGCTACCTTTAATAACAGAATTGAATCCTAAGAATCCAGACATCTGTAATGGGACTATTTCCGTTGATGGGGCAGGAGGGGTAGGCCCGGCAACGGGGGGGGACAAGGGGGGAAGCTGTGACTGTGTTTACTAAAGTCTGGATGTGTTCCTAAATTGGGCCCGTATTCAGAGCACTGGACATATTGCATATATGTCCTGTGTTTACCGAAATATGCATTCATCATCTGCACGATATTTGGTGGTATATTATTGAAGGCTATATAATCACAGTAGTGTCTGGCCGGGGATCATTCCACCACCCTGTCTTATGTAACGAAAAGATACATAGATTACGTTAAAAAAAATTACTGCTCATGCGCAGTATCGAATTTCGGTAAACACTGGACGTATATGCAATATGTCCGGTGCTCTGAACACAGGCCTTACTGTTAATGGTGAATTTTTGCTTTAATAATGCTATGGAAGGAACATAAATGCTTTATACTATACTCTGTAGTCACATTTTCTGTGCTGTTGGAAGAATGAGTGAATTCACCAATGTATTAAAATGTATTTAGTCATGGCATATTTTTGTTATTTTTTATGTTATGTGGCACTCGCTGTTCTATAGAACAGGAAGGTTTCACTGAGGGCTTTTAAGTCCGTATGGAAGAGAGGAGTTCGCACCCTTGGACCACCCCCCCACTCCGCACCTTCATTAACATGCCTAACCCCGCCTGGCCCCTTATCTTCAGTAAAGGAGTTTACGATGCGTAACATCTGGCACGCGCCAATGTTACGTTCAAGTGGACTTACCCTAAGTCCCCTGATGCACTTATTTGTGAATCAGGCCTTAAGTTATTAAACTACTGCATAAGGTTATCAAGTCCCTCTATAGAGCTGGCCTACAGTTTAATAAAAAACAAATAAAAACACATAGAACCTCAAAACAACTAAAGCTTACATTGGGCCTGATCCAGACCTATGCCGATGTGCTGTGCTTACTAAAGTACAGCGTATCGGCGTTCACTTTCCCCGACACTCCCCCTGTGCATGCGTATGGCCCCTTCCTTACGCCGGCTGAAGGCTACCCTAACTTC
>WWET01005072.1:39063-61133 GCA_011038615.1 Limnodynastes dumerilii
ATTTTGTGTTTTAAAGTCTCTTTGAGACCACAGCTGTGAGGGAGTGTGGTCTCAGAGGAGCATTTGGAGACCTGGGAATCTCCATGAGGTATGCTCTTGGTTTGAAAAGAAATTGGATATTTGACCTAAAGTTAGGGCTCTATTTAGAGGCAGCATTAGAGTTAAGACTGCTCCCACAGAGAAGCCTTGATGTTGGCGGAGCAGCTTATCAAATTTCTGCAGATTTTTGTAACTAATTCTCTGATTTTTATTTTAAAGATAGAAATTCATATTTAGTTACTGAGTAATGGCCAGATTTTTGTAACTAATTCTCAGATTTTTATTTTAAAGATAGAAATTCATATTTAGTTACTGAGTAATGGCCAGAGTGCCAGGCCATGCCTTGCTATATATATATATATATATATATATATATATATATACACACACAATAACTGCATTCATACCTATTTATCTATTTATTTATTACCTTTTTCTGCTGATTACAGTTTTCATATGCACAGGGTATGGAGGGGAGTGCAGGTTGCTCCCCTATCCGGATACTTCATGGCTTCCAATATACAATCTGTAATTAGTAAAATGTGTCCATTAGAAAGGGCAACTTAAAATGCCTTGGTTCTCAAAAGGTGCAGGCTTAATGTAAAATAGGTGTTGCTTTGTCCATTTGTTAGTATTTAGGGGTAGACATGGTTGGATCAAAGGTGGACCTTTTTTGTGTTTGGCTAAGCTTAAATGATGGAAGGTGTGACATACCCCATTCATTTTCTTTAAAATCAACTGCATAAAATGAGTCTTTTACTACTTTTACAGTCTGTTATCAATGATAATATATTACCTACAAATGACAACTTAAGAGTACCACTTTAGCCGATTGCAAAAACCTTGCTTCTCAGAATTAAATACGCAGAAATTCATTCATTCTTTTGTTTAAAGGAGAGAGGTAATTTTTGAGGAACTCACTTAAATACAAGCTCATTTTATATTTATACAGTGCTTTTGAAGCAGTTAGTGTATACCTATCCAAAATGGCCATTGTTATTACAGTATTACTCTTATATGCATTTTACAATGCATATTACAATGGATCATTATTATGATGTCATGTACAGTGTGTTTATATGGTTAATATACTCCACTGTATTTGTCCATTTGTATATATATATATTTGTATATGTGTATGTTACCATTATTTATATTTATTTTCTTGTATTTATTAAAGATTATTTTGCACACGTGGAATGCATATTGTTGTTATTTTTTATTATGAATGATCTTTGCTGTAATTAAAAATAAAACAGTTGGACAAAGGGAAAGGTTCTAATATGTTTTGAATGTGCAGATACTCATCACAACTGGATTTAGTATAATTTAGTGCAGATTTAGTTTTTTTCCCCATTTAAAAAGCATTTCATTAAAATTTGTAATATAAAGATCCAACATTATTATTATTAACGTTTATTTATAAGGCACCACACAGTATCCGCAGCACCATACAGAAGCAATAGCAAATCCAACAGTTACATATACAATACAATAATTAACAGAGGGTATAAAAACATGAATAAGGAATACAATACATGTGCAAAGCAAAAAATAAAATACAGTACAAAAATAGCAGAACAATATGAAAGGAAAATAAAGATGCTGGATATGTGTGTAGGAGCAGATGAGTAAGGAGAGAGATAGACAGCAAAGATAAAAAGGTGAGAAGTGATGAGAAGAGGGTAGAGGGAAGGTGACAGGAGGTTAGAGGATCCTGCTTATAAGAGCTAACATGCTAAGTGAGAGAGGGTTAACAAACAGGAGACACAGTGATGAAGATGTGGAGGGCAGGTAAGCTTATGTGGAGGAAGGGTCTGAAGCCTGGAAAAGTGTGTTTTAAGGGAGCGTTTGAAGGATTGTAGGGTGTTGGATTGCCTGCTAGGAAGTGGTAGGTTGTTCCAATGGAGAGGGGCGGCCCGGAAGAAGATGGTCAGTCCTAGAATTATGCAAAAAATCCAATATAAGCATTCCAAATGTACTCCGTCTGCGAATGTGGGCACATGGCAGTTTCCAGTGCCGTAAGTTCTTCCCAGGCACCCGGGGGCAAGGGGAGTGGGCGGGGTTCGGCACTGGAGTAATGACATGGCATACTTCCACCACTGGCGGGTACACATTGGAATACACTGCGAATGATTCTGGATTACGCACTAGGAGCCTTTCCGGTGGCAATGCTTGACGCCCGCCATGTGTACACCGTGTATGCATGGTGGGTGAAGGCAGGTATTTATATCCAGTAAGGATAGTAAGGGTTTGGTTAATCACTTCCATTAGATCCTTCATTACTCACAACCCCATTTTACGTGGGATGGATACATAACAGCTAAGGTAGGGTCCAGGACACGGTGGTGCTGTAGGTGAGAGGGGAGTGACCTACACTCACAGGCGGAATATAGGATCGCACTGCCGGAACTTTGCTTTCCGCTGTGGACTTACAAGCGCATTCTGGATCGGGTCCATAGTTTCACAGCTTGTAAAAATCTTAATAATTTGTAGAAAAACGTGGTTACTTATGAAAACCACATCTTTAAAATATAAAGCATCATTAATGTAGCTTTTCTATTTTATTTACACCTGTGGATAGATAAGGAGGAATCTGCAAGCACTGGTCACAATATTCCAGGCCTCCATGCAATCCCATTTTAGCCACTTGCTTAGACAGACAGGGCTGGCTCCTCTTTCCATCTTAAGCGCATGGCAATTTCAATGTGTCCAAAGGTCTAGATTAGTGCACAGAGAGGAAGAGTGCTTATACTGTAAACTGACTAAGAGGAAACCCCCACTTGAAAACTGAACCCAATTCCTGATCCAGAGTGTTATGGTTCCGCACCGGGGAACATAGATGTGTTAGGGAACTTAGTATGTAGTTCCAATTGGTCAGGGACTAATGTGAAATATTCTCTGTAAAGCGCTGTGTAATTTGATAGTGCTATATAAAAACCTGTAAATAAATATCATACCTTTGTTTGGACCTGATCCAGAGTTGATGGGCAGCGGAGGCACAAAACCGCTGCCCGCTCTGTGGCCTTCGTTTTCAGTGCTGCGACTTTTGCAGCTCTGGATAGAACGTATAGAAAAGGTGCATGCAAACGGATGATTAAAGAGGCTACGAGGTTTAATGACAAATTCCAAATCCTAACCCAATCCCTAAAACAACCTTATGTTTCCTATTGAAAAGAGTATCCAAAAGCATGTTGTGTCATGTCATGTCATGTCATGCAATGGAATCTAATGGGAGGTCCTGAAATGCATGGTGGTCAATGGGAGTGGTCCAAGTGAAAAAAAAAATTTGGAGGGAGGGTCAGAGGGGAAAATAAAGACAGCAACCTGTTCAACTTGTCATGGATGCAGGGGTGCCAACGTCGCCCCTAAGGGGGCACTTGGGAGCCAAAAAGCCTGACTGCCATTGTTTCCTATGGGAGTCATTCTATCCTATGAGACCCATTGTAGCCTATGAGCCCTACTGTGCTCACGCTTTATGCTTTGCAGAATCATCCTCTGCTCTGTCTCTACCAATTAACATGTTACAAATGTGTGTAACATAGCAGAATAACACAATAAAATCCAGAAGAAACAAATAGGGTGCACCTAATACAATCTTTTTCCATATGAAGATACAAGTGACATAACCATTATATTTATTTTATGAGTGAGACAGAGAATCTAAGCAAGCATTATATTCATCAGGGATACATACCATATGTTACTTTTTCAACAAATGAGCACACAAGTCTAGCATCCAAGAGAACAACTGATGATGCAACAAATAGATTATTAATAGCATTAACCACACCTCGGAAGCCCTGTCTAACAAGAAAATTTGCTCATATCAATGCAAGAGGCCATTTACTCTGTGACCCACTCCGATGCTGTGTTAGGTTCTTTTTACACAGTTCATACAGTGTTCATGTCACGAACTGTGAATCTTGAGTGGGATCTGCCCGGGTTTCCAAAGAAGCAACAGATGTGAGGTGAATAAATAATGGGAAACAATTTTGCCAGTTTTTGTTTTATTAACTTGCCTTTTTACATACTCCTCCCTTTAAGGTGGCCCTATGTTAAATATTGGCCCTAAATTGCATGCATGGTGGGTGCACCTGCTGGAAAAGTTGAATAGGGTTCTAGAAAATATTAATGCTTTGTTTACTAACCAATTAGCAGCCACCGGCTTCCAGCAAAGATCAGACAATAGTGCTAATGTCCCTTTTTTTTTTTTGGTGGGGGGGGGAGTACTCTAGTATTGTCTGATAGTGATTTACCTAATAATCACTAGTTTTATTTGGATTCCTTCCCTGCTTTGTAACTTCACTTCATTTTAACTTTAAGATCAAACTTTTTGAAATGTAAAGATGAGATTGCACCTTCAAAAAAACGGAACTTTTCTTTCTTTTGTTGGTGTTTTCTATTAATAAGACCTAGGGCCAAATTTACTAAATCTAAACTTTTCCAAACCCGCAGCTTAGTAAATCTGGCCCCTAGTGTAGTGAATTTGATAACACTTCCTTGCTATAATGAGGTACTTAAATATACTATTTATGAATATAATTTATTAAAAGGAATGAATGGAAATTATCTGTCAGAGCAACTCAGAGCCGTATTCACAGATTCGTTTTCACGTGAAACTGCGTGCGTATTTTTAGGTATGTTTTAACTGCGCATGCGTAATAACTTTCTTTACAAAAGTAACGTAGAATATACACACGTAAATGCTTTAGGTGCGGACATGTGAATCGCACTTGGGGACATATGTACGGAGGGGCGGGACGTACCTGAAATGTTACCTGAAAGAGGGTGGGAGGAAGCATTTAAATGAGTCTTTGAGGGCACGGTTAAATCTAAAATAGGTTAAATTTCTGACATTATCATTTACCGCCATCCTTAAAAGTTGTCTTTTGTCATGTGATTTTGTTTCTGTTTTTGGAGAAACATATTTATTTAGGTGAGTCGTGAATAATAGTTCAGATACAAGTCAATGTAATCTTAATGTACCATTACATTTTATATGAGTCACTGCTTTCGGTTTGGGTGTTAACTTGCAGTGACTGCTGTGATGATTAGTTGTAATGCTACTCTGTATCTAATTAACATTTTAAATGATTATAAAAACAGTTTTACAACTTTCCTCGCTTGTGTTTATTTACTTTGTAGTTTTTTCTTTTTCATACAAGCATCTGTTACTTTTAATTGTATTAAGACGAATGCACACTTTTATGTTTTACCTGGCTATTGGATTATTTTGTCAGGACACAGCAGTGGCATATGCATGGGGGTTTCTGAGTGGAGAAACCCCCCCCAAATAGAACCTTAAATAAAAATAAAAAATAAAAACACCCACCACAGCACACAAAGCAAAGCCAATTTGCATAAATGGGAATGTTGCAAAAGTGCATCAGTAAAGTTCACCTTTGTAAAGGAACAGCACTCGTGTGAGTGAGTTACCGACTGCAGCCAATCCAGTTGGAACATGCAGTCGCTTCTAGTCTGACAGGTAAGTGGTAAATGTAATTGGTGACGTTTTACTGTGCCATCTCCAGACCCCTAATAAACCCCTCCATCAGGGCTGCCATCAGGGGGTGGGGGGCAGCCGGGACTATTGTCCTGGGCCTGCAGCTGATAGGGTAGGAAGAAGTTCCCTGCACACCGGCCGGATGGTAAGGCAGATCTGCGGGGCCCCGCCCATGTGACATCCCTGATGACATCTCATAGGGGGTGGGGCCCTGCTGGTGTGTCCCAGGCCCCACAAATTCTGAAGTCGGCCCTGCCCACATGTTGTATTGTTCCAGCATACTATCTATTCTGTTTATTGGATGAGTTTATTGGATTTCTGTGATGACAAATCTGCTCCCGGCCAGCCAATGAGGAGATGACCGACCTGATAATTGCATAATATGTATCTGATATTACTTTAATTATCTCTCCTTCCCTGTTTATTATGCTACCATTGAAATTGTAGTACTAGCTGTTAAAGTATTTACTGGCTATAAACGTTGGGCCTAATCCAGACTGGAATTAATGGGAAGTTGAAGTGTATGCTACTGCAGCTAAGGATCCCTAGGCAAGTCTAGAAGCTTACTACACAATACAGTCAATTAGAATGCATATGTCTTCCCAGATATGTTGTCTGGTCCAGTGATCCAAGCGAGTCCGAGCAAGTTCAGGGTAATTCACTGTTATAAAAGTATAAGGGAAATGGAAATGATGGCTATGCTTATACTTATACTTATAGGTCTGGATTAGATGAATGTACATTGACTACATTCATCCACCCTTTCCCTTCCACCCTGGTAATGCTTATTCAAATGCTGATGTCGCAGTCATAAAATGTGGTCATTGGTGATGACACATAAGGGTGGGGTCCCGCGGACCTGCTTTAATAGCGGACAACCGGTACGTAGGGCCCACTACTTGCCGGGCCCCCATCAGCTCCGGGCCCGGTACAATGGCCCCAACTGTTCCCCCCCGATGGCGGCCCTAATGCTGATGGTTGCACATGTGAGCTGCCTTCAGGTCTAATTTGCCACAGTTGCATATGCTTTCCTTTCTAGCATTTACAGTGTGGAGATACACAGAGAAGTGAAGGCTAAAATAGGCAATCTGAACAAAATGCCAATGCCTCAATAATAGACCCTGCAACTGTGCCTCTTTTGACCAACACAGTACCTTATTATAAGGCTCTGAATTGGCAAAAAAGATTGCACTGACTCATACCTGGAATGGATTGTGTGGAACAGCCCTCCCCCCTATACCCACCTTAATGTCCTCCAGCTTCTGATCTCTGTAGCAGCTCTGAGGAGACAGAACCCACAATCCTGCTATTATGGCAGGTGACTCCTCAGTGGTTCTCTACACTGGCTCTAATTTTACGATGATGAAAATGAGAGCAAAGTAGAACACGCCCCATGTGTGGGACAAGACACGCCTCCTTTTGCAGCCACACCCCTGGTTGGCAAAGACAAAGGTTCCCATGATGGGTTCAAGTTCACCTTTTTTCAGTCTTGGAATATTGCAGAATATGCAATTAAGTGAGTGCCATTTCTGAAGATTCTCCATGTTAACTAGTACCAGGTACAATCTAGCTATTGGAACAAGAAAAAAAATATATTGACCCTTTTTAACATGTGCCTCTTATATGCTACAAACCTATCACTGTCAAGTCTTTACACACTAAGGGCCTGATCCAGAGGTATGCCTGCTGTGGCTAGGACGGCGGGCGTAAGCGTAAGATTGGCTTTTCAGCCGATCTGCGCATGCGCATCCTGGATCGGGCGTCCGTAGCAGTGCTGTAGGGATGCTGGAGGGGACGTCCCCCAGCGTCCCTACGTTCAGGTTAGTGTAGGTGGGCGGGGGGAGGTAGTTAAATGAGGGTAGGAGGGCGGTTTTTATACTGGCACTTAGGGCCTGATCCAGAGCTACGCCGATGCGCTGTGCTTACTAAAGCACAGCGTATCGGCGTTCACTTAACCTGGCACTCCCCCTGTGCGGGCGTATGGCCCCTTCCTTACGCCGGCTGAAGGCTACCTTAACTTCAGCCGGCGTAAGGAAGGGGCCATACGCCCGCACAGGGGGAGTGCCAGGTTAAGTGAACGCCGATACGCTGTGCTTTAGTAAGCACAGCGCATCGGCGTAGCTCTGGATCAGGCCCTAAGTGCCAGTATAAAAATAATCATGAAAGGAAGACTACAACATTAACACATATGCCTGTCATTGCAAACTTAATTGCATTTAATAACATGGGTTGAGTGTTCTGATTGGGAAATAATTGTACCAGCAGTAATTGGCATCTGCAACCCTGTTATTCTAATGTGTTACCCTGTATCAACCAAGTATAGACTGACACTGTCATGGTACAATTACAAGTATTTGCAAAAGAATGTAAAGCATGTCATGGCACAAAGGATGGTATGTACAGAGTATGTCCAGTGTCTTAGAGGAAAATTGGAATAATAAGGGGTCTGAGTGTAATTTTAGCTAAGGGATCCAATCGGGAACCACAGTACAAGGACAGAATTCTGGATATAAATCTCTTGTGGTAAATATTCCAAAGATAGGTAGGGAGGGAGAGAGATGGAAGCTCGCCCGCTCTGTGGGAGGGTGGAGGGATGTGTATTGTACAGTTAGCGCTGTACATACTTCTTCAATTCAGCACTGCTTCCATTTTACTTGAGGACAGTGGATTTGGAAAGGTAGGGATGAGGTGGCGTGATCTGTACAAGTGAAGAGACTGGCCTCCCCTCACCCATACGGATTTTGGATGCAGTGGGGATTTGTGATGGATGCTGTAGTCGTAGCGGCATTAAAGGTCTTGACCCGGTGCAATAACAATAATCGTCCGTATTCACAAATCCGTTAGTTAAAGGTACGCAATCATACGCACGTACGTTACAAGCCAACACCCATGACACTCCCCTCACACGGACAGGTTTTCGTTGACTTCCGCCTCCATAGGGCACCCTTATCTCTGTGTATGCATATACTTGCGTATAATACTTACGTACGTGTGTATGTACCTAACCGCGGCCTCAAATGGTCACTAAAATGCCTCCCCCACCCACTTTCATGTAACTCTGTCCGTACGGATTTCAACCACGTCCCTCCGCACGTATGTCCCCAAGTGCGATTCTTAAGTACGTGCCTAATGGACTTCCGTGCACAAATACAACGTAAATAGTGTAAAAAAAGGGCCTGATCCAGAACTACGCCGATGCGCTGTGCTTACTAAATCACAGCGTATCGGCGTGCTCTCTCCCCGACACTCCCCTGTGCAAGTGTATTTTCCCTCGCTTACGCCGGCTGAAGGCTACCCTAACTTCAGCAATGGAAAATACGCTCGCACAGGAGCGTTGGTACGCTAAGCCTTCCCTCCCTCATTAAACTAACTCCCCCAGCCCACCTTCACTAACCTTAACGTAGTAACGCTGGGGGGACGCCCCCTCCAGCTTCACTACGCTGTTCCTACAGTCGTTGATCAGCCGTTGCTGTAGCTATGCCGGGCGACATCTGCCCGGCGCATGCGCAGATCGGTTTTTCAGCTAGCTAGTACGGCGGGCGTAGTTCATGTTTATTCGCGTAGCGTATTTTCGTGTGTGTAAATTCTATACACTCCCCTAGGCACACCCATTGAAGATACGTATTTTGTCAAGATACGCTTTTTAAACCCTACCTTAACTTTTGCCAACTAACCACAGTGATCCGCACACGTACGTATGGGTAACACGTATTTACGCAGCTAAGCACGCCCATACTGTACACTTTAATACAAACCCCCCGCCTACTTAACGTAATTCAGACGTATTTTGTACTAACGTGAAATTGGCATGCCCACACGTGAATATTTACGTGACACATACGCGAATGGCCCATACGTTCACAATTATGCTACGTTACTGAGCGTATTTTCTATGGTGCGCATGCGCAGTACTTACCAAAAGGCGATTTTACGTCTCCGCCACACGTAAATTCGCTCACAAGCGTTGTTCTGGATCTGGGCCAATATTAGTAATAATAATGAGCCAGTTTTAGACTTTTAAAAAAGTCCAATCACTGGTCACTTGGGTCAAGAATGTGAAGGTGCCTGCACTGAAAGCTCCCTCCTCATTGTAGAAGTTCTGGGCATAGGATTGCCGTCAGCTGCATCGGACATCCCAGCATTGCTCTCCACGGACTTCTCTATCTCCTACATTATCACTTGGGTACAGACTCTTCATTGTTTGGGCGGACCTTTAAATATATTTATGTATGTGGTTTATGCTCTGACACTTTCTTTGTTGAGCGGACCTGTACTCAATACCTTGTGTGGTTTATGCTTTGACAATTTGCCATCAGTCATATGTTCCTTTCATTTATTGTTTACCACATCTATACTTTCAGTTATAATTTATGTATTTTCTTAATACTGTATTTACATTTACTAGTGGTTGGTGGTTAATTACTCCATGTGGGAATGATACATCGTTATTACTGCAATTTTTACATTGGATCTTTTACTTAATATTGTCTCTCCTTTTTACCGGTTGTGAATGCCTGAGAATCTATTTAGAATTATTCGCCTTATATTTGGGGATTATCATACATTTCTTTAAGTATGTGGACTCTGGACTTTTATTAACCTGTATGCCAACAGTTTTTAAAATTTATTTTAATCTAATTAATTATATTTATTTTATACTTGTATTCAATCAAGTGTCTGATACAATCACACACCAACCTTTCTTTTATTTATTTAATTTGTTTCTGACAATTATAAACTTGTTCCATTTTTTTATTATTATTTTACTTCTTTGAGTCTGCTCTAAACTAAAATGTAAAAAAGGACTCATTCTGTTTATGAAACGACAACACATACATAGACAGTATTTAATGAGTGATTAAGACCTAAATCTGTATGCAAGTAGGGTCTTTTGCAGTCTCCTAGCCCTGAAGCACAATCGTATTGCTGTCTTCACCAGTCATCTAGGCTCAAATGCAGGATTATTCCACCATTATGTATAATAAAAAATTATGTTTTTTTGCTCCAAGCAAGGATTCTTTGTAATATAAAGTATTTAACAGAGAATCCTTAAATTAATTACTCAAATGAAATAAATTTAAAACAAACAAGCTTTTCATGATTTACTAAACTGCCAACAAAAAGCATAAGAAAAATGTCCATTCCTATAGTGAGGCCTTTGGTTAAACACTGCTCCAATGGTCTCATATACAGCAACTATGGAGTCTCTGTGATCAACATTATCCTGAACATAGACACGTCCTGTCATGACTTGTGTTCCAGTTGACAAGCCACAATTGCGTATGCTTCTCTTCTAGGTACGCTCAGTGTAACAATACACAAAGAAACACTACAGAATCAGGAGAACACCTCAGTAAATTCAGTGCACTGGAATGAGTCCCAGTTTGTATTTTACATAAACTCTTTTAAAAAAATAATCTAAAGATTGATAAAAATGTAAATGTGTCAGAATGGTATCTCTGACTATATTATTAGTTGTAACATATATGTGACATTCCTTTGTATACATTTGATTGTGACATTGTTTAGCTAATTAACCCAGTTAATTCTACTGAAACTTTGGAATGGGCTGTTCCTATACATTCCATCATGTGAGTGTCACACCTTTTGGGCACCTGTAAAATAATATCTATGGGTCATTACGTGCTGGAATAATTGCCATATCTGCCTATTTTGAGGGTTGATCAAATGTGTGTAGCTATTTTTAACAAATGACAATTCATAACTAAATTATGCATATAGATTGTCTCTTCATGGTATATAAGATACAGAATTACTACAGACTAAAGTTTTTGATATCAAGAGTGCCAACCAAAGTGTTCTGTAGACTAATAATATGGGATATACAACTATGCCACTTAGAGGACTTTTTCTTCTTCTACTACTAATGGTCAGAACAGGTGAGGATGACATTTATCTGATTATTTATCTGTTACAAAGTTTATATAATGATGTTTAATATAGAAATTCTCTGATTCTACTCTAACTATATATTTTTTTATACAAACAATTATTGACAAAGAAAAAAGAAAATAGTAATAAAATGTAAATAAGAATTCATATACAGCAAATGTACGATTGTATCTCAGGTACTTTGAATCATTGATGGCAACTACAAGTTGCAATATTACGAATAGTGAAAAATATTTCATAATTGTGTAAAAGTTTTATGGTAGATAATTTCATATCATTCAGTAGAATAATAGTACAATAATAAAAACATTGAAATGTTTTACTTTAATTACTGTATGTCTTTGAAGAAAGAGAGTTTATGTACAATGATATTACCAGTATTATTGGACAATTAGACAGATATTGTTATATTAGTTTACAAAATACTCTGCTTTTTAGATTCCAACTGTAAGTTACTATGGTAACCTCCTTTGTTGAAGAGACAAATAGTATTTTAAATATCAGTTAAGTTAATTCACCAGATGAGTGTGACAGTTGGAAGCTCAGGTGCGGAGTATATTGTACCTAATGGAATGGGTCATATTGGAGGGCCGGAGATTCTCCTTAAATTTTTTTTTTTTTTTTTTGCTTTTTCTAGTTGGGTTTTGACAAAGAAAAAAATGACACCTTCTCTACTGAAATAAACTTTTTCTCCATTCTTTTTCCTCCACTACTAAAAATCATTATAAAGGAGTATAAAGGAGTATGTTAACAAATAATAACATTTAGTTAGTAATGTAGGACTGGTGACAAAGTTTGAAAATAAGAGGAAAACAGGTGGGAAAAATACAGTTCACCTTGGTTGGTAAAACCATTCTTTGCATCCAAGGAATATATTTTACTTTGGCTTGTTACACACAAAAACTGACCAGTTTTACTTTTAAACTGGTTTTTAGACTTTGCTAGAAAACATCCCCTCTCAACTTTAAGAATCGGGTTTACTAAGCTGCAGGTTTGGAAAAGTGTGGATGTTGCCTATAGCAACTAATCTGATTCTAGCTGACATTCTCTAGTATAAGTGTAAAAAGAAAGTAAGAGCTAGAAGCTGATTGGTTGCTATGGGCAACATCTCCACTTTCCCAAACCCGCAGCTTAGTAAATCTAGCCCTAATACTGTTTGCAACAAATAAAATTACAGTAAAAAAAATATATTATTATAATCGATCTTTCTGTACTATAGTTTATATTGGTGGCTCAAGCTAAGTTAAGCCGTGAAGGGGTTACATAGTCTAAAACATAAATCTGAAAAATCTTAAATTTAACGCGACTGCTGGCATTTTTACAATTTGAGGTGATCCACGTCTCTGCAGAGTATTTGATAACTGAAATGTTAGATTTAAATATTTGTACAGTATATCACTTATTTTATAAAACAACAATGTTCAGGTAATAATTTACTTAGAGACTAGTTTGCTTATAAAAAAAAGAAAAGTTTTTATTAACTTGAATTCAATAGTTATTTGGGTTTCTGAAATTGTGCGCCTCATTTGACTGTAGTTATTGTGAGTCTATTAAGTTTTATTGGGTGCGTCTAATTATGGCATTTTATGGGATCTGAATTTTACAAGCTTTCTACAGTTATTACAGATGTTTACATAGTAAAGGAACTCACAGTGTAAGCAGAATGGAATTGTTTTGACTTTGTGTAATTGCTATTTGACGACTAAGGAGTGAATGGTAGACAGACAATGGGGTAGATCCAGACCCCTTCCATCAGCGGGGAGCTGATGAAAGTATATCTGGACACTTACGTGTCCAGATTCCTACCTTAAGTTTTCCGACTAGGTCTGTGGTTAAACGGCTTCCCCGCCCCCGATCCCTAATTTAAATGGCTATCCCCGTCTGTATGGCGGGATACGACCATCGTAAATAAAAGGTCCACCCATTGTGCGTACTTACTGTCATACCTAACATAGTTACATACGACAGTAAGTACACATGCAGAACATTTGGAGCACGCACGCACAGATGTTCCAAGACAGGAGACTTATGCAAATGACTTGCGTCCACTGACGTTCTTAAGTTTGGATCTGGGCCAATGACTTTGGACCTGATTCACACTTAAGAATCTTCTTAAAATAAGAACTTAAAGTCACTCCTGGGCTAAACCATGGTGATTGCAGGGGAGTCATATTTCATCTGTTGCAAACAGTACTAGTGTTGAGAGGTGATATTTCCCAGCCCAAGTCTAAATAACAGTGTAATAGTAAAGCTGCTCAGTATCTGTTTTCAGTAAGCAATTCAAAGTTGTAATCCTGCATGCAAAGAATACAATTAACTTGACTCCCCCCGAAAACAATATGGTTTTGCCCAGGAGTGACTTTAAGTTCTTATTTTAAGAAGATTCTTAAGTGTGAATCAGGTCCTTTGTGTGTTTAGAATAATGAGGAAAAATAGGATAACTTCTTATGGATGAGCAATTACTTTTAAACAGATACTACAAAGATAAGCAAAAAAATTAAACTTAACTTAAATCTCTAAACTATCTTTATGTAATTACTTGAGACTTGAATGAACATTACAAATATAACTATATATAACATAAAATCTCAAAGATCACAATGTTAATATTTACTTTGTAAATAGCACCAGTCGTTCAGGATGTGATCCAACTAATTACCCTAAAAGATTTAATGACTAAATATAAAAAAAAACAAAAAATAAAAACTTAATCGCAAAATATTTGCACTCTCTCCAACAGGACTGGTCCTTGTGTAGCAAGATTCAGTTTTGCAAAACCCAAAAATAATTCCTTTGACTTTATCATTATTTTCCCAATATGTTGTTACATTCTCCGCTACTACAAATATATTTTAGCATTACCTTTGTATGCCATAACATTATAATAATGCCTACGCATCAAACTTTCATTTTTGGACCTACTTTGATTTTTGGGAAATCTTCAGGTCCTGTTTTTAAACTCATTTCACTAGAACCAGTCTTGCAATTTGCAAATGACAAAGTTATGATTCCAAAGTAGTGTTTTTTAAGACTTGAGGTGAGCTGACTTGAGTGCCGGAAAGCAATCTGTTTCCAAATTTTGCAAGATGACTTTTCTTTAAATTAAAGAACAAAGACCAGACATCTGACTCAGGATCATTCTTCTCCACAAAGCTGTATTTCCTCTCTAGGCATCATGATGAAATGCTGTCAGTCTGTTGAGGCATCCAGGTCACCTCCTTCTGGGTAAACTCCAAACCATAAAACAATATACAGTACATTTAAAAAAAACAATTGTAGACCACTGAGATAAAGAAAGATTCCAAAGTGATTGCCAGCAATCTCTGTTGTCTCTTTGATTTTCAAACAAACTTTGCTGCATCGTTAACACTGCACAGTATTTTTCCAGATCACATGGTATATTTAATTAAATAGAACTGACTCACACCAATCAATTATAGACAAACTGTAAAGGCTTTCGTTCTAGTGGTCACACCCACATTATTAAATGTTCTTCAGACTTTATACATAAGACAATGGTCCTGGACTTCTATTGGTGCTGTGTTCATAGCTACAAAGGCAGCACAAGCATCCAATTCATTGTCTTATACGGTGGGAGTCACCGCATAGAATGATGGTATCAAGAAATAGGGATAGCCGAAAGTTCAATTTTTTTCAAAAACGGTGAGTATGCCAATCGGCATACTCACCCGTTCATTTTCAGAAACGTCGCTGCCACCGCTGCCTCAGGACCCGAAGCTTCACCGGACCACCGGAAAGGTTGAGTAACCTCTCCAGGGTTACACTGTAAGGGTCAGGCTGCGGGGAATGGTGGGTCAGGGTCAGATTGTGAGGAAGGGTGGGTTAAGGTCAGGCTGCGTGGAAGGGAGGGTTAGGGTCAGGCTGCGGGGAAGGGAGGGTTAGGGTCAGGCTGCGGGGAAGGGAGGGTTAGGGTCAGGCTGCGGGGAAGGGAGGGTTTAGGGTCAGGCTGCGGGGATGGGAGGGTAAGTGTTAGGATAATAGAAGGGGAGGGTTATGGTCAGAATTAGGGAAAGGGTTGGGGTTAGTTTTAACACCCACCTTTTGGAACACCGTGTTCGTTGCTCTAGGGATCGATTTCTATGCCTCATCAACGCATAAGCAATCGATATTTCAGCCAGTTCGAAACTGTCTGGGAGAAAGCAGCCCTATCGAAATAGGACTGTTCTTACCGGGGACCCACACCTATCTTATATGAATCCACTCCAATAACCTATGCCGGATTCCGGTTTGATGCAGCCTTAATGTGACAAGGGTCGGCCACTCCCCTCAATCGCATGGCATCCTACCTGAACATTTCCGATTTGTCCTCACTTTAACGACACCCTCACTGTAATATATAACTACATCCCTCCTCCTGCTAACAATCAAACCTGAAAAGATTCCACCCTGTATTTCCACCAGATACACCACAGAGACACAGTCAAACAGAAGGATCCAAATCCCTACTGATAGTGCGTTACATGCATCATCAACATGTGTCATCAACAAAACACCCCCTTTATGGAAGTCCAGATCAGGTCCAAAATGTGTTCAATACAGAATGGTTCATTGCATATGATTTGTAGATATAGGACCTGATTCAGAGCTGCGCTTCCATATGTTTTTCATGCGGAAGTGGAGCAAAATTACGCACGCCGCATGCTGTGAGCCCGCACAGGAAAATAAAAGGCACCCGACTGATCCGTTTTCATCACTTAAAAATTCACAGTAGCATGGTAAAGTGAATGCGTGTCCGTCAAATGCTTACATAATAATCTCCAGGGCCACCCTCAGGGGGAGACAGCCGGAACTATTGTCCCGGGCCTGGCCCTGATGGGGGCCCACCGATACTTAACTAGCTCTGTAGCAGCAGATAATTGCTGCTCAGCTCTATTCAGTAGAAGGCCAATGAGCAGGGAAGTTTATTCCTGCGCACTGGCCCGCTGGTGAAACATGTCTGCAGCGCCCGCCCTTATGTGACATCACATAGGGGGCGGGGCCCCACGGCTGGGTTGCGGGCCCTGCATTTGATGGCGAAGGCCCTGATCATTTCAGGGGATGGTGTAAGTCATTGGCTCAGGTTACTTTCAATGAGTAAATGACAAAAAAAAAAGAAATAAAAGAAAAGAAAATCTGTGCTTTAAAAAAATTTTAAACATAGTTTTCCTTTTATTTATTTTTTTATTAAAAAAAAAAAAAAAAAAAATTTTTATTTTTTCCCCACCCCTGGAAAAGTTTCTACTGCTACCATGCTCTGGCATTAATGTACAGGGGGAAAAAAAACGATGAAATGGGTTAAACCCATTTAAATGCATAGGAGATTGACAGAGCCACAGCCTCTGCCCATCTGACTATGGCTACGGGGGGTAATAGTCTGCCCCTTTCTCCTACATCCTATTCAGAGTTGCGTGTTTTACGGAAAGTGTGAAACTCTGAATAGGACATACAATGCTAGCGCATTAAACTCTGAATCAGGTCCAGAGTGTTTGTGGATTTTATCATATGGTTATAGAATTAGGATAATCATTCAATGGATTAGATGAACATTTGAAATATGTTAAAATAATAAACTTATCTTTATATAGAGATACATTTGATGCCATAATTAATTTTAGCGACTTCAGTAGAAGACATCACTACTATAGGCCGGTCCATTCTCTTATCTGACTTACAATCTGTTATTTCTCACTTTCCTTAATCACAAATTGTAGCAATTTTTAAAGAGCTCAAATTTCTCCCTTAAGATAGGAAAAAGATTAATTTTGAATATTTATTTTGTATATTGCATACTGACGTGACATGATATTGAAAAAGGTGAGATGTGATCACAAACCTTCATTTAAAATTTCTCTTAAGTCGTTAATTTTTGTTATCTGCATGTTTCTTATTATGTACATCAAATTGTCTTTTTTATGAACAGATGCACAAACTTCTGCAAGCACAACTACCAACACAGGAACTACTGCAAGCACAACTACCAACACAGGAACTACTGCAAGCACAAGTGCCAACACAGGAACTACCACTATAAATGCAGCAAGCACAACTACCAACACAGGAACTACCACTATAAATGCAGCAAGCACAACTACCAACACAGGAACTACCACTATAAATGCTGCAAGTACTGGTGCAAATGCAGGAAGCACCACTGTAAACACTGGAAGCACAAGCACAAATACAGGAAGCACCACTGCAAACACTGGAAGCACCAGCGCAAGTACAACAAGCACGACTGTAAGCACCGGAAGCACAAGCGCAAATTCAGGAAGCACAACTGTAAATACTGAAAGCACAAGCGCAAATACAGGAAGCACCACTGCAAACACTGGAAGTACCAGCGCAAATACAGGAAGCACAACTGTAAGCACCGGAAGCACAAGTGCAAATACAGGAAGCACCACTGTAAACACTGGAAGCACAAGTGCAAATACAGGAAGCACCACTGCAAACACTGGAAGTACCAGCGCAAATACAGGAAGCACAACTGTAAGCACCGGAAGCACAAGTGCAAATACAGGAAGCACCACTGCAAACACTGGAAGTACCAGCGCAAATACAGGAAGCACAACTGTAAGCACCGGAAGCACAAGTGCAAATACAGGAAGCACCACTGCAAACACTGGAAGTACCAGCGCAAATACAGGAAGCACAACTGTAAGCACCGGAAGCACAAGTGCAAATACAGGAAGCACCACTGCAAACACTGGAAGTACCAGCGCAAATACAGGAAGCACAACTGTAAGCACCGGAAGCACAAGTGCAAATACAGGAAGCACCACTGCAAACACTGGAAGTACCAGCGCAAATACAGGAAGCACAACTGTAAGCACCGGAAGCACAAGTGCAAATACAGGAAGCACCACTGCAAACACTGGAAGTACCAGCGCAAATACAGGAAGCACAACTGTAAGCACCGGAAGCACAAGTGCAAATACAGGAAGCACCACTGCAAACACTGGAAGTACCAGCGCAAATACAGGAAGCACAACTGTAAGCACCGGAAGCACAAGTGCAAATACAGGAAGCACCACTGCAAACACTGGAAGTACCAGCGCAAATACAGGAAGCACAACTGTAAGCACCGGAAGCACAAGTGCAAATACAGGAAGCACCACTGTAAACACTGGAAGCACAAGCACAAATACTGGAAGCACCACTGTAAACACTGGAAGCACAAGCGCAAATACCGGAAGCACCACTGTAAATACTGGAAGCACAAGTGCAAATACCGGAAGCACCACTGTAAACACTGGAAGCACCAGCACAAATTCCGGAAGCACCACTGTAAACACTGGAAGCACCAGCGCAAGTACAGGAAGTACAACTGCAAACACCGGAATCAGTGTAGCAAGCAATCAAGGCACCACATCCCTTACTATGGTACTCGGGCAAAATGATGGTAAGGCTTTTAAAATTTTACATAGAATATACAATATATATATTGAATATACTAATATACTACACAACCTTGGCTCACAGTCTTCACCATAGCATTCCACTACACCTCCATAGCCTTATACCATGACTTGTTTTCCACACTCTTCCATAATAATTGGGTCGGATTCAGACCTCCATCTACCAGATCACAAGGAGGAGGAGAGTGAAGTCCCCTGTCACTTCCCTCGTGCAGATGGTGGCAGGTAAACCCAGCCCTTGCTTTAAAATATATATGTTCCCCCTGCCCTGTTGAGTGGATCTCCTGGTATATGGACCTATATTCTGTACATCTAGAGATATGTAGCAGAACAACTGGTATGCGCATAGCCAGACACTCACCTGACTTCTGCAATCCCCTATTCCCTCTCATTTTCTTGCATTTTTCCCGTTCCTGCCCTTTTTCTTCTCAGTTGAGGAGAGATCATCTTTTAGTCAAAGTCAAAGAACCACTTACCAAGGTCATAACTGGACTGTCTGGGAAGGGCAACTACTCAGGGGCAGTGACTCATGAGGAGTGCTACTTACTCACTCACAATGAGCTCCACCATGGAGCATCTGAGATCTGTCTCTAAGAAGACAGTGCAATGTCATGACAGAGAAAGGAGGTGACTGTTAATGTTGTGATTAGGGGACGATTGACCACTAAATCAAGCCCTGAAGAGATTTGGGTTGGTTGGGATGTGCAGCAGGGAGTATTTGTTCCTCCTTGCCAGCCATACTGGGCCACCTTAAATGGGTTTTTAAATGGGTGACTTAGCCAAGTCTTACCTCTCAGGTGAATATTGTCCAGCAGGTTTGTTACAGTATAATTGATAGTTTAGATAAATTTGGCTATAGTTGAGGGAAGGAGGTTTTATTTTTCATTTTGCACCTGTGGCTAAAACTTCTTCTTATCTTTATATATATATAAAATAGGTGATCCATCCCTGCCCTGTTTGTCAGTACTGTATTTTGTTGTATTTTGTAATCATTATTCCTCTCTTCCTTCAGGTCAGGCTCCATATTTGAGCCCTGGGCTTATCATACTAATATGTCTTGCTGCCATTGTCATTTTTGCCTTCTTCTTGTGTATTTCTGTCACGGTAAGTAAACCAAAACCATTCTCTTGCATATCATAATAAATGTATAAGGATTATATATAGTAGATATTTCCTCTCTATTATCTTTATAATCATTTATTTGTCTATTTAGTCATTCCCTTCCTTTCATAAACAAATGTAGTAAATGTGTGTTTTAATAGCTTAGTTTTGTTTTATATAACACACACGCAACACAACCATTTTTAGGTGGTTACTCTAACATGTGCTAAGAGGGGGCTGGTGATAGCCATCCACATTGCCCTCATGGAACTGGATAATAGCTTAAAACAACGCTCCATGTGCATCTATGAGCATTAAGCAGGCAGCCTCGGACAGTTTGACCAGCTGGCGAAGGCGAGTGCGAGTGACAAGTGCCATCTCCCCTCGAGATTCAGGCCTTGCCTCCTTGCTATGGGATCTGGGTTGGTCTAATTCTGACTCTGCTTAAAGGCTTACATCAATAATCAGAGCTGAATTATTAATTTGTAGGACCATAAGAAGCATTTTTCAACATAGCTACAAGTTGCCTATATCTCATCTAAACCATTCAATTCAAAGTAGACATCACATATCAATATAAATACTCAAGTTAATGATATCATTTTTTTAACTGCAGTCATCTTAACTGTGCTTCTTCTATTTCTGCAGGTGTTGACTCGTGGCAGGGCTTCAACCTCATATTGCCCCAATCGTTCTGCAAGGGATGATTGTTCATCGTACAATAGACCAAGCAATTATTGCAACCCATTTCCTTCTTCAGTGGAAAGTGGTTTAGAAATGGGGGCTGTGCACGGTTTGGGAGTGCAGGGAAGAGGTGTCAGGTGTCAATATGATTGATCCAAATTATAAAATATGGGATACAATTCTTTTTTTTTTTTGTATAAACTTTTTATTGGAAAAACCAAAATGACTTACATGTTTGGACACATAAAATAAACATAATCATATCCATACAAAAAGATAAACATATTCATATCCGTACAAAAATAACAGTACATATACATAACTGAATGTTAACAGCAGGTTAAATGACAGTATAATACCAGGGCGCGGCCAACCATCCCACAAGCAGTGAACCAATACAGAAACCTACATCATCCTAGGATTATGATGAGGACTCAAAGATAATAGGGGGGTCATTTAAAAAAACTCTAGTCTCATATCAGTTACTCTGACTAAAGCAGGAAAGTATTTGTAGCTTAATTATATTCAGTTGAATATTAATGAAGTGGGATACAATTCTTGTATTTTATTTGGTATGAAGTCTAAGTTGGTTGGTGGCTCATTTTCTAAAATAGAAAGAACGAGCGTCAAGAAAATTAGTAATTTTGGCTTTGTTATGTTTAGTTAAATATTTTAGATAATACTTTTTGCCTAAAAATGCAATAAATGCTCCCCTTTGTTCAGGTTAATCTGTAGTAATTAAACTTTTTCCAAACTTTTGAAAAACAAATATTTAAAGTTATGAGTTTCCAGTTAAAAAAAAATACAATTACATTGACAGTAAAATAATAATAGAATTGGGAAAAAGGCTTTGCTTTAAAGTAACTGTTAAATTATAGTCCATAGAAAAAAGGAACTATGTCTGTTTATGGAGCCAAGCTGTTGGCAGATGAGAAACGGGTTTAGTTTAAGCTGAAATTAAAAATTGTGAGTGAGAAGGGTGAAAGAAAAAGGGTAAAAGTAAAAGCAAGATCCAACTTGAGACATATGCTTGATGGTGTATTGAATCTCCATATATCATTAAGCCCAATGCAGACCCCAAACGTTATACCTAGCCCAGGAAGTTACAAAGGGGTAGAAATCCTCAGCTATATGAAACCATTGCTTTAGCATTTAAAAAAAATACATATAATTCAATTTAATACTAATTTTATTCGTGACTATGTTTTTATTACATTAGCATAGTCAGCACACACACAGCATAGCCATTATTTCCATTACACATAACAGTAAGACCTTGGACTTTTGTTTGTATTGTTGTGGAAGGGGACATATCTGGGAACCTATATGTATTGTGCTTGACTCTTATGGTACAGCAGGGAAAAAGAAAAAATGAGTCAGCGATGATTTATAGTCAGATGTATATATAT
>WWET01005072.1:92421-105735 GCA_011038615.1 Limnodynastes dumerilii
CCTAAGTCCCCCCACACAGCCAAACCCTAAATTTCCCCCCCAAGCCTAACCCTAAGTCCCTGGAAAGGTTTACTCACCTCTTCCATGGTCCGGTGGCGGCTCTTCCAAAAATGATTGGATGAGTATGCGAATCGCATTCATAAAAAAATATTCTCTGGCTCTCATTCAAATTAGGGACAGCCGAAAGTTGCCGAAACTGATACATCGCAACGGGGACTCGCAATGCTTGTTAACTACCTATAATTGAATCATGACAATCTACTAGAGCTCTACAAGCAGAAGTGTTATTGCACACTGGCACTTGCAGAACTACTAGTGCCAGCATACACGTTACATTGCCACAATAGTGACCAATATTGCCCCATAATAAAATCATGCATTATTATAATATATTGCTTTCTTCATCTGCAGCAATAATTATGAGAAATTCTTTCCCATAGAAATTGTAAAATGAATGATGGATATACCAAGAAATAAAATCCAAACAAAGGGATGGATCCAGATCCCTGCACGCTTTTCGTACAGGGTCTGTCATGCCCCCTGTCACTCCCCTCTCCAGTGCGGGCTTTATAGCAGCTTACGCTGTCATAAACCTACCTTAAGTCAATCGTGTGGATCAGCGGTCCATACAATCGCTGATCCGCACTAGTGTGGGAGCCCCCTCCCACACTGTGCAATTACCATGCTTCCCCCCACCCACTTCAGCGAGCAGAGGGGAAGCACAGCCCATTTCTTCGGAATTTGGCTCGTACTGCATGCACCCTCCAGTCAAATCAGGCCACTTACGCACTTGGCGTACGTAAGTGGCCTGACGTTCTCAAGTCAGGATTCGGCGCAAATTGACTCAAAAAAATCTACTTGCAAATATTGTTGTAGACATAAATCTTATAGGCAGTATGTTAAATGTTATTCTTTTATGTCATGATTATTGATACTCAGGATTCTATTGTTCTTTATCACTACAGCTTTTGTCTTTAGTAAGTCCTTGGGGTGCAGTGACCAGTACCACAACTGTACTGCCGAGATTCACGGGTGCTGCGACTGGTACCTCTTACTATCGTCCATACACTCCTCACTTTCATGCAGAATCTAATCCAAATCCTGTATCTCATCAACCGCCAAGGCAACCACCAAGGCAGCCACCAAGACACGAGGTTCATCACCATGACCATCATCACCGTGAACATCACCATGACCATGACCATCACTGTAACCATCACCATGTCCCTGATTATAACGTCAGACCTAACTTAACTAATCCCTACCCTGTCTCCACCCCTGCACTCCCAAACATCAATGGAGCAAGAGGTTACTAATTATTGCTTAATTTTTTATTTATTTTACATAATAGCTTTATCTAAACGACGACTTGTGTATATTATAGCCAGTCTAAAAGCACAGTATAACTTTTTCTGCTTCAGAGAAACCACTAACATGACCGAAATCTGTGTTTATTTTGTGTGCACCTAATTTTTGAAAGAGTCACTTAAAACAAATATATATGAGTCCCCTTTTGGCAATTGCTAAACAAAAAACATTTTTAACGATAAAAAATTGAAATTGGTGGTTTTCAGACTTTAGATTTTAGCTTTTTTTTTTTTTTATTTACTAAAGGGACAAAGGCAGCCATATTTCAGATAATTCTGACTCTACCCTGTTTTAAAATGAGAAAATCTATTCCCATATTACTCCATGGTTGCTGACTTCTTGGTTCTCCCTTGTGAGAGAAACAAGAGACGACAGCATGATGGGGTGGCTTAAAAATATGATTTATGCAAATCACACCCAAATCCCCACCCCTGCTTAATCAAAGCTGCTAGTAATAGAGTTAGTTACTCAGTGATTTGAGGCAGAGATTCCAGGAGCCATGTCTGAATATTGTGAGTCACCTGGAATTTTCAGTTATTGGCAACCGGGTATTACTCTAAAGGAACGAGGGCCTTATAAATTTAATTGCTAAAGCCATCTGCAAATTAATGTAAGATAGCCGAGGGAACCTCACCCGTTGGCTGAATTTTTCCAGTCTTTTCTTAATTGTAGAAATGAAACGCCCACCAAAAAGTTCATTTTCATTAAAAATAAAATGACTTCAGCTGTAAAATTACTCATTTGTTCTATTATAAATCAGAACCTACAATAGAATATGTAAACTTAATATTTTTCAGGAAAATTCCCTGTAAAATCTAAGATAAACCCCCTCATACGTAATACACCTTCCCTTGGATTTGTTACCAGCTGTGCTGGTATAAATTTAGAGTACTGTAAAGCAAGATTTGATGTTCTACGTATTTATTTTATTATTATTTTAACACTATATAGACATTTTTTATACCTATATTAAAAAGTGTAACTTATAATTGTCTTTCCTATCGTAATAATTTTTATTTAAAGCAATGGATTTAAAATGCAGCATATTTAATATCGTAATGAAGAAATAAAGGCAAATGAGATGTGACCATCTTTTACTCATTTTTTTCATTGTGCGTCAAGGTTTTGTAATAAATTGGCTTAATTAATGTAATTTATTAGTAATAATAATGGACCGGGTCCTCAGTTAGGACTGATCCAGACTTGCGTCCGACACCCTAGTCGTAACTGGGCTTCCTCGCTGCCGACCCCTCAATTACATGACTATCCCCACCTGTGCGGTGGGAATATGACCATCGTAAACGCTGGGTCAGCCCATTATGCGTACTTACTGTTGTACGTAACAAAGTATGTCAGTAAGTACGCACGTGGAACATCTGGCGCGCGCATTCACAGATGTTCTGAGACAGGGGATGACTTTGCGTAAGTCCCCTGTCGTACTTAACTTAGGATCTGGGCCATAGATTTTAGTGCCGAGTGTGTGCCACGAGGCCCCATGCATGTTCATGTCCCACACCCATTATAGATATGGCAAAGGAACTACTACTCGTTATGAGGAACTGTGTTAATATAGAAAAGAAGTAAATGTCATATTTTCATTCATTACATGAAGGCATAGCAATCGATGCCCGGAGCACCGAACGCGGTGCTCCAATAGGTAAGGGGAAAAACTAACCCAACCTTTCCCTTAATTCTAATGCTAATTCTCCACTTTCATTATCTTAACCCTAACCCTCCCTTCCCTGTAGCCTGACCCTAACCCTACCTTCCCCGCAGCCTGACCCAAAACTTCCTTCTCCCTAGCCTGACCCTAATCCTCCTTTCTTTATGGCCCTAACCCCCCCGACACTAAAAGTCCACAGAGAGGTTACAAACCTCTCTGGAGCTGACAGCGGTGGGTACAGTGAAAATGAATGGGCGAGTATGGCAATTGGCACATTCACCCATGCATAAAAAAAAATTCTAAAAATGCTGCATATTAAATAGAGAGAGCCGAAAAAGAACTTCGTCTGTCTCTATTTCTAAAAGCAGCCCATCGCAGCGGGGACTGCGACTGCTCTGGCATACATGTAAGAGGGCCAGATGACAATATTCCCCCCTTATATGGACTGGTGCAGCTCCTCTATTGGTTTTCCTGCTACACCAGCTGCAAAAAAAGTGGCCTTTCATGGTTGTCCCTAGGACCCCCTGTTTATTTAAAAATATTTGCACCAGCCACAGATCATATGTAAGTCCAGTGAGCACTCCACCTATTTATGACCTGTGTATTTGTATTTTACACTACAAATAGAATTAAATATCAAATCTTGCTGGTAAACAATTGGGCCCAGTTATAGCTTTCCCTTTTATGATGCTTCTTTCTCCACATGGTGGTGAAGATAGATTGTAGCCCATTAATAAATCATTCAAACTTTGTTTACTTACCATTTAGCACCTACCGGCTTCCTGCAGAGATCAGACAAGCGAGCTGGCATCACCTATTCAATTCAAATGATACACTCTATCAGTAGGACATTGAAATATGATGTTAGCTCCATTGTCTGCAAGTAACCTATAGCTGCTAAATGATAAGTTAACAAAGTTTGAATGATTTCTGAAGCCCCATTCAACTTTTCCCAGCAGGTGGATCTGCTATACATGAAAAGTTTCCTTGTTTTAGGGAAAGGTTTAACTGGGCACAACTGTATTATGCTGTTGACAAATATGTAATATAAACACAGAATGGAAGTTGCTCAATCAATTTATAAGTATATGTTAAACAGGTGCGTGAAAGGCAGGGGGTTAATCTGCTTGCCACAGAAACAAAAGAAAAGAAATGCCCCAGCACACTGCCATAAACCAGTAACAAACTCTACTGTTCTATCTGTAAAATAAAACACAGAAATGTAATATATACATTTCCCAAAATGTTATTTTATTTAGTTTTTTGATAATTAAACCATTCATCTCTTCTATAGTAATGTGATTACACTGCTATTAAGTTCATCTCAGTATTCAAAACATTTATTTACATTATACAATACAGTGTAACTACCCTGCACAATGTATATTGTCTGCTTTGTGCCTGTACGCTACATGCCATACTTGATAGCCATCCAGAGCTACAATTGCGTGTACCTTATGATTGCGTGCACCATAGCCAAAATTGCTACCTACAAGTACGGCATTCACAATGCACTGTGATTTATAATAGCTGGTAAATCAGAGCAGTTATTTATGTAACACACCAGCGTATTTCTTTAACATTTGTAGCTCTTTAAACTAGAATGAGTTCTTTTTATTGGCTTTTAAAAACAGTTTGGAAGCTATTTATCATGAGGAGTATTATACAAAAAAAACCTTATGGCAATAAAAGCTGTATAACCTCCACCTATGGATCTCCGTATAGAACAGCCCGTTTTCTCCCAGGCAGAATCGAAGCAGAAGCAATCGATCATTCCCAGGACGAAGAGGCAGCGGCAAATGGTATTTCCCGACCCTTCTCCTAATCTGTACCCTAACCCTCCCCTTCCATTACCCTAAGCCTAACCCTCTTTTCCCAGCAGCTTGACCCTAAGACTCCCTTCCCTGCAGCCAAACCCTAAGACTTCCCTCCACGCAGCCTGACCCTAAGACTCCCCTCCCTGCAGTCTGACACTTAGACTCCCCAACCTGTGGCCTAACCCTAGGACTCCCCATATACTCGGCAGGTATACAGCAGTATGACAGGTCTGCGGTGGTGTTTTCCGAATGAATGAATGGATATGTATGCCGAACAGCATGGTTACCCATTGATTATTAAAAATCAACTATTAGCTGCCTGCATCCCTTCACATGATTAGATTGAGCTTTATTGAATACAATTAATATTATAAAAGATAAGATTTTTTAAATTCATTTCCTCTGTGTTTGTGCTCTTTGACTGTTGCGTACTTTGATACCATGAAGTTATATGGATAACCTTCTTTACCTGCACTCTCATTAATTTGATATAATGAGTCAGATCACTTATCTGGCACTTTCTAATGAATAGCAACTAGAGTCTGATTGGTTTCTATGAAGAATTCCTCCATTCCCTCTATGACTTTGGAACCAGATTCTCACTTGCGATTATTCTGCGATCAGATCTGCAAGTAATCACTCCACGAGTCACTCCCCCTCACACCAATGGAACCATGGTAGCCATAGCCATCTACCTTACTTTTTCAACCTCCTGTTAACCAAAAATGGTGACGGTCCCAAAGACTGGATTGGTAAACAGTGTCAGCATACCTACATTAGATGTTATTATACCAAGTCACACCCACTTCCAATCATAAACTTTCAGCTCTGACAAAAGCTGTCAAGAGAGTCTATACACTAAAGTTTTATGCCCACATTTGCGCTTCCGTGTACAAAATGCAAAAGCGGACAGAATCCAAACGTAAGGAATCGATCACTTTGATATAAATATATATTTATCCAGAGGGAAAGTCTATATAATACATAAAAAAAGGTCGTACACGTCCAGAATTCTGGTGGTAGGAAATCCAAATAGGTAGGACAGGCAATAATATTAGGATAAGAGGTGCAATAGAGCGGCCTGTACAAGTAACCTCCACATGGGCAGTATTGACTGCTCACCTTGCTGTCGGAGGCTGGCTACTCAAAACAACCCTTAGCCCACCATTCTCTCAGCTGCGCCATTTATAAACAACACTCAGCGTTTTACAGCCTCTAACAACTTTCTTAGAGCTCAGTGGCTGAAGGATGGGCAGCAGGGCTACTACCAGAAAATGTGGTTGCTATGTTCCTGCGCCGTGAAGCACCACCCGCTATGTGACATAACAGGTGAGAGGTGTGACACGGACCTGTCGTTGGGATTCACAGTAGGATGATGTGCAGGGAAGTCCTTCCCTGATGGTGACCCTGGTGGGCAGCCGTCCCCTTCTCCTCCTAGCAGCCACATCTTCTGCGCTCACAATAGTTATGCAACTGTGCTTACACTAAACAAAAGGTGTAATCCACAACTTTGGATTAGGTGCACAAAAATAACACTTTAAAAATAATATTATACAGAAAAGAAACAACTAAATTGCCATTACATTTGCAACTTTGTTTAAAATGATATTAATTTCAAAAAGTAGAAAGGGATTTATTCGAAAATTAATTCAAATTTTTTTTATATAAAATTGTGTTCAAAGTACTCCCTTTCATTAACTCCTCTCTACTTGCTCCTACTGGCCCTGATTCACACTAAAGAGTGTGTCTATACGCAGGCCGTGTGTGTATCTGGGCGATTTTATGTGATTTGCGCATGCACGATCCAGATGTTACGCATGGAAAGTCGTTAGGCACATCTCCGTGTTTAATGAGATCTGTAAGAAGGAGCGTGCCAATACTCCATAAGTAGGAAGTTAAGAAAAGAGGGTGGGGAGAGGTATGTAAATAGAGCAGTATGTGCAGGGCTTGCAAAGTACACATGTGCTTTAGCAAAATCCGCACAAAGAAACGTAGGGAGAGTTAAGATAGCTCTATGGAGTCAGCTAAAATCTGAAAGGACGAGGGGACTGTCATGGGAATGCACTTGCAACTTAGTTGTGTGTTTTTGAAAATCCGCATGTACTTATTTCTTTCTTATCTGTGAATCTGGTCCACTCTGTATCTAAGTTCTACCTTCAGAAAAAGATTAACGATGATGATCTCAAATATTTATGACAGCGTTCCAAATATAACCATGTGTGGATAGATAGCAAATCAGCATCTTTAGCATACCAGTAAAGCAATTTAAGCCTATTTACATTAATTGGAGTAATAACTAAGCAATCATATTTAAATTACAAGTGAATGACTTAATTAATTAAGACGAGGTAAAAAATCTAAAAAATGAAAGACTGCTCAGTCCCATTTAAGAACAGTAAATTACTAGAATTTATTTCCAAAAGTGCACCAAAAATTGTGTAATTATTGCAATACAATTTATAATCATAAGAGAGTAACTTTTATAAGTCTGTACTTTTATAATGTGCCATTCATGAATAGTTACTAGTACTATGAACAATATTAAATCAGAGCATAATCAAATACTAACACTAGATGGCAGTCAGCTCATAACATTCACAGTACACAAAGATTTTTCATGTTACCTGTTAATGAACAAAATGGGACCAGTCCAAAGTTAGAAGTAACTGCATAAAAATTTCTAAACTGTACCAGGACAAACCATGTTGCTATATAAAGGGTTCAAATAAATTTTCAATGTAGGCCAATTACTGACTGATTTTACCTATTGCACATAAACACTGAACAGCTTTATGTTTTAACTCTAGTTTAGAGTTGAGCTAAAAAAAACATCACCTCTCAGCTCCTATTTTTTGCTTTTGCTATTACTCTAAAACTCTGGATAAGCCCCATGTTTCTTAGTGATACTTGTTCATTGGAAGAAAATAAACAACTGATCTGCGCTGGTTAATAAGTGGATATAATATATCGGAGTGAGAAAAGTGAATTTATAAATATGCCTGTATTTAAATTCAGTAGTTATATTGTGGGTTATCAATTAAATATTGAATAATTAAACTTTTCATTAGATGGTAAAGCTGAATCCACAAATAAACTGATTGTGTCCCGAGGTCGATGGACGTGTTGATTGTTGGCTTCTTCCATTATGGATCCCTTGAATGGTCAAGTAAAACTTAAGGTTGCTCATTCGTGATTCTTGATTTTCAGACTCATTCTAGATTTTTAGATTGTGTATAAGAAAAGACACAGCTTTGCCCAAGCTAAAACAGGGTAAGGCAGCTTTTCTTCTGTATAAGACTTAAAACTGCACCAAGAAAGTTTTATTCTTAAAGGTTGGGATCCAGGCTTCCTACAAGGATCAGAAAATGCCCCCTTTTGGAAAGCAGCACCTGCACGGGGCACATGTGGATCCTCTGGATCCAAAATTCCACCCTAGTTGAAATTCCGATGGTGGGGCGAAATATCTCACAGAACGGAGCGCGGATGTCTCACAAAGCGGAGGCGTCTGTAAATAGTACAGTAAGAGATGGCTTCAGCCCTTATGTACTATCCATACTCTGGCACCATCACATTTTACATGGAGACGATGCAGAAATCCTAAGTGGCCACTCCCCGCCCATATGGATGTCTGGATGTGACAGGGATCCAGCGTTGAGCTCGGACCGCAGTGTTATCAGCGGTCTGAGTCCGGTCCAAAGTACTGTCACACCCTAACCATATAGTCATGTGGTCATATGTAACAAGTCTTCTTTATTTTTTCCTATTATTGGTTGAGTAGATTTTAGTTATGGCCAGTCACAGGAAGGCTTCATAGTGTCTTCTGATTGGTCCTCCAACAAACTCTCCTCCTACCAAGTCAAGTTAAGCATAGTTTGATACTGCTTATAGTGTAATCAATGAAGATGCTAAATTAATATGCATATAATAGGATATATTTTATTATTTACTGCATATACATATTATTGCTGTCACTTATACTCCTGCTCTTTAGAAATTTTACTAAACCTATTGTTAAGGCACTCAGGAAATAGCATTTTAACTGTTAGGGTCATCAACCTATTACAGGTAATAACACACTTGGGTGCGAAGTGTAACTGTAAACCAGGTATTCACTGGAGCCCCTGATGGTGGGAACAGGTTTGGCTGCAGACAACCAGCAGGGCGCAACCCAGATAACAGAGGACAAGGTGAGTACTTGGAAAAGCACACCAGAAACCAGAACAGACAACAACAACCACACAAGAAACTGAGTGTGGGATACCTCGGGAAGAGTACCAACTCCAGAAGGCAGGGAGCTGAGAGGTGCAGATGGAACAATCACAAAAACACACACCAGATGATAATAGGCACATAGGGGCTAAATGGAACAAGCACTGATACACACCCCAGATAGTAATAAGTGGATAGTTGCTAGATGGAACAAGAATTGAACAAGCATCTGATTCAGAGTTGCACTTCCACCTTTTTAGGTGCAAGTGTAGACCTGAGCAATACCATGTTGAACTGCAAGGGGAGATAGATTTAAATTGTAAAATCAAAATTAAAATTAGGAGGTGAAGTTTCTTAGCTCAACTCTATTTTATAGAATAAACAAAGTTATGCAGTATTTTAGTTCTATGTGTAAAGTAAACTATTTTCCCTGCATGCAAAAGATTTTAAATTAATGAACACCCCTTTTTTTGAAAAATGGTTTCGCTGAGCTGTACACTTGCACCTAAAAAAAAGGTGTAAGTGCATCTCTGAATCAGCCCCCAGAGAAGTACTAGGTGGATAGGTGCAGACAGATAACAACCAATTCCACTAGAGAGAGCACAAAAAAAAACAGGAAGAGTTTAGAAACAATGGAGGGAAGCACAATCGAGACTGGGGAGGAGACACATGACATGGCAAGGCAAGAGAAGGAGCAGAATACTGGCAAAGAGCACTGGTCTCCTGTTGATTTATTTACATGGAGGCTGGTCAATCTGTGAAGCCTGTTGACACCAGCCTCCCCATGCTGATAGGTGAGCTTCTCGTCTGCAAGGCAACAGCCAGGACCACTCACAACGTTCGTGCTGCAGCATTAGCAGTCTGAATGTACTGGCTGCCTAGCAGCAAGATCATCTGACTGCTGGCCACCAATGATAGCATGAGTATCCTGTCCGCAGTACAGTACAGCCGTTGCAGGTGGCTCATGAACTTAACACTTATCATCATCAGGCTCTATTCAGAGATCCGTCGGCGATCGGGACGCAAATATATGCAACTAAGTGTCAGGTCGGAGCAGATTACTCCCACCAGAAAAAACAGTCACTCCCCTAGAAACCTCCGACCGGACCTAAACTTCCACCTGCATTGACTTGCCCTATCTGGCCGCACTCACTTCCGGCCTTATGTGTATTAGTTGCGTATATTACCGGCCCTAACTCTGTAAGCGCGCCCACTTTCCCTCATCTCAATGCCTCCCCCCGCCCATTTCTATGCAAATCCTTAGGTCCGTATATTTCCTCAGCACTTAGGGTCGCATTACTCTCCGCCCGATTCACAAGTCCGTTTCTTAGCCATTTCTGACCTTAACTTCAACGTAGATGGCGTATCACTATTACTACGCATGCGCAGCTGATGCAAAATCTATCCGATCCTAAAAATACGCACAGAACTTTCGTTAAAACCGGATCTCTGAATACGGCCCATCATCATTATTAATTTCTAAAAAAAGGGAAAAGCATGTTGCGATCACATAAAGTATACTGAAATATTAAGGAAATCACTGATGCAGGAACTTTAAGTGGATTCAAAACATATTTTTTAAGATTTCTTAAAATGTTATTTTAATTATAGGGATGGGGGTAAAGACTAGCAAACTTTACAAATCAAGCAATCAAACTAAGGCGCTCTCCTTATAATCGTTTGGATACTGGCATTGACTCAATCTCAATTGCTTTTAACTTGTTTAAGCTCACACGAAACAAAAGCCAGGGTTGCTCTTAGAGACGGCTGAGTCAGTAGTCAAAAAGAAATAGAGGGAAATTCCTCAGTGCAACTACAACAAAAATATAACTACAAACTTTCTTACCCCCGTGTACAAGGCAGACGGAGCAGAAAGAAGAAAAATATCTCTTACAGCCATTTTCTATAACTAAAGCTACATTAGACAACATAAACCAAAGAAAAATCATCCTTTAAAAAAGTAGATCCAGTGAACTTGTCTGTGCATGTGGAGGATGGCCACTCTCTGTGATTGGATGAATGTTCATGCTCATGAGACTCGATGGATAGGTGCTTCTTGTCTCCTCATCCAGAGTCTATCCAGTACCCTTGGTAAAGTCTGCCATGGAAACATAAGGACTAGCCCTTCTGTAAAGCTTACCCATTGGTTCACCAATGGCCCAGGTTGTGACAGATTAGTAGCACTAATGGGACTGCATTCCTTAGTCTTTGGGTTTGAGCCCTTTTAAGTTAAAATCCCCATACAATACAATAAAGGGCAAACATTGAATTTGAAAAAGGGGGTTTTCCATATTAGTCCCATAAATAGGAAATCTTAGGGGGAAAAAATATACCGTACATACATAAATACACCTTGTACCATATTGTTAGCTTATGCCACAAAGTAGTACCTTAAATTCCCTATATGCCACTATCTACACCCTTCTAAACTATGACCACAGCCAGCTCTGCCTAACATCAATATCCAAATTAAATGAGTTAAGCCAGTGGTTCCCAAACTTTCTCAGTTCGAGGCACCCTTAGCGTCTTCATATTTTTAGGTACCCCTAAAACAAAAATAGAATAGAATTAAATAGAAAATAGAAACATTCCACAGCACCCCCGTAAAAAGCGTTGCAGAACCCCAGGGAGCCGCGGTGCACAGTTTGGGAACCACTGAGTTAAGCTTTATATAACAAATTCATATTTTTATACACTTTTTATTGCTATAAATATAATGTAAGGTTATAATTCTCCTTTAAAATTCTACATTTTTAATTGGATAGATTATTCTAGTATTAACCATACAAATCACAAACATGTCTATATCAGCATCTCTGGCAGCAATTTAGACAGATGATAAAAGGTAAGCTCAGCACACAACAATACAGAGATGACTGCCATTTTATTTGATCAGTCTCTGTCCTCTGATGTGGTTGGAAGTGGGAGAATCAAAGAACAAGAAAGAGAGAGGAGAGGGAGTAGGCTGGGAAACAGGATATTGTAGGGTGGCCACTAGTGGCCAGAGACTTAAATAAATGCTTACAAAACAACATAATTGGTTGAAAGGAATTTTTCTTATCTAGGGAAGAAGGGAGGTTCCCAGGCACTCATAACTTACCTTCTTCTCCACATCCTGGGTGCCTCCCTGACATTTATTACTATTTACAGTCATGTTTAACAATAGTCCATGAAACCTGACGGCATTTCACACTTCCAGTATAAATTCACACTGTTGACATGCACGAGTAAGAAGCAACCTGTAACTTTTTCCTTTAACTGAATATATCAGGACATTCTTAAATTCTTTGGCATCAATTGTGGTTCATCAATGTGGGTTTGAAACCAAGCCAGAAAATGCTCCATAATTAGGTTATGTAGCAGACTGGGACAACCTGTTTTCCTCATTATTAATAAATTAAGAGATAATAAAGGTACATTGAAATATTTGCTCAATATGTGATTTTGTAGTTTTCACTGAACTGTGTCATTCCAACTTTGAATTGGAACCCTCATCAGTCTCTATTTCAAGATAGGAGAGATAGACTTGACAAGTTAGTAATTACCAAGGGCAGTGGTTCCCAAACTGTGCGCCGCGGCTCCCTGGGGTGCCGTGATGCTCTCACCACAGTGCCGTAGAATGTTTCTATTTTCTATTTTATTCTATTCTATTTTCATCTTAGGGCTGCCTTGAAAAAAATAGGGAGACCCTAAGGGTGTCTCGAACTGAGGAAGTTTGGGAACCACTGACCTAGAGCCAGATCCTGAGCTAAGTACACTAGCCGATTAAGTCAAATCGGCTATCTGTACTTACTGCGTATGCGCAGATGTTATGCCACGTAATGCTAAACGTACATACCATCAGCGTAACTACGAATGAAGGGAAGGGGACATCAATATTACACCTGTATTTACGCTTTGTAGGTGGAGGGAGGCATGTAAATTGGACAGTATGGCCCCGGTTAGGCCGTCGCGTACGTAAAGCCATTACGTACTTCAATACGAGCGAGGGGAGTGCCTAGGAGAGTGCATAGAAATTACGCTAGTGTAAATACGCTTCGCGTTCTAATGTAACTAGCCCGTAGGTTTGGATTTACCCACTAGAGAGTAATCACCTCCATCTGTATGGTGGCATTGTAGTCCTGCAAAGATTAATTAAATCCCACAGACCACAACAGCAGCACCTCTAGTAGAACAGGAGTACTACAAGGCTATGACATATACATATAATAGAATCACACTTACTAACCATGGGCCGGATCCAGAACTACGTCCGTC
>WWET01005073.1:51722-62000 GCA_011038615.1 Limnodynastes dumerilii
GGGAGGCACATATAGAAACCATTGTAATTCCTACACCGTTCACCTGATTTGGATGTAAATACCCTCAAATTAAAGCTGAAAGTCTGCAGTTGAAGCACATCTTGTTTGTTTCATTTCGAATCCATTGTGGCGGTGTATAGAGCCCAAAATATGAGAATTGTGTCGATGTCCCAATATTTATGGACCTGACTGTATATATGTGTCTGTGTGTATGGAATACACACTAAGACACATACAAAGGGGTATGCCAGCGCTATCACCTAAGAGTAATAATAAAAGTGCCAGTGGAGAAAAAATAAATAATAAAATCTAGTTTAAATCCTCATTAAAATCCAGTCCTCGTTCAATGATGTCACTGTGGATGCAGGAACCGGCGGACTCACGCGTTTCGAGCTCCACTGAGCTCTTTTTCAAAGTCAATCGATTGACTTTGAAGAGGAGCTCATGGAGCTCGAAACACGTCATATTCCAGGGACGATCCGCCGCATCTGAAAGAATCACCGCACCCGGGCATTACTATCCTGCGGTCACCTTCACTCGCGGTTGCTTTTCCATCTGGAAGCCCTGGTATGACGTCCTGTTCTGTTTTAAATGTAATGTGATTTGGATCATGTATTGATTAAAGTTTGTTTGTTTTTATCCTATGTTCCCTGCGAGTCCTGGATGTTTCTACCTATCTTAATATATGGATTTCTTATGGGACTTTGAACGAGGACTTGATTTTAATGAGGATTTAAACTAGATTTTATTATTTATTGATTATTTATTTATCTATTATTTATTTTTCTCCACTGGCACTTTCATTATTAATCTTGGGTGATAGCGCTGGCATACCCCTTTGTATGTGTCAGAGTGTGTATTTCATACACATAGACACACACATTTTCCCTGCATATTTACCTCTAGAGGTTCAAGACACCTCTTAGGGGTATACCAGCAGCTTCCACATCACCCTTGCGCTCTTAGTTGCTATAATTTATTTATCTTTGATTTACATATGCAAAAGTACAGTACAAAGACTAGAAAAACGGGTAGAAGGGAAACTGGTAGCAATAACAAACTTTCAGGTACAGGTCCAGATTACAGGAGACAGGTAAAGATAACAACATAGGTACAAAGAAGGCAAAACACATGATAATAAACAAGATAGGATTGACAACAACTGTAAGCAGGGCTGCTAATTTAAAATGGCAATTGTTTGGTCCGCCAAAGGATAGGTTCAAATATCCAATATAACTCTGATTTTGCTTTTATTTTATTTTATATTTACTGTATCAATTTAATGCTGTTTTTATTTTTATCTTTTTCTTTGCTCAGATCGGGTTGTAAATTCATCATTGCAGCCAAAGGGAATTCAGGAACTATCTTAAGTAATAAGAATTCTTCAAATATTTTAATTATATGTTGCAAATGTAAAATGTTATTGACAAAAAGAACTATTTCTAGGGATAAAGTCTTGACCCCCCGCCCCCACACGTTACCATTCATGCTTTTTATTTTTAGCCTCATTGAGAAGTTGGGTTATTTTGGCCCCATACCAGCACAACCTCAACTAACGACTGCTATGAAGAAAGGCTTCTATTTTAAATTGTAAGTATAGGAAGGTTGACATATTCTTGACACATTGATTTCAAATTGCTGCATCCAGCATTCAGCATTCAGATACGAGTGCCAGACGATGGCCAATTATATACTCTTCAGTTCGCTCACAATAGTAATACCTAAAGAAAAGAAAATCAAGCTATTGACATCCAGACGAGAGCACAAACTGTCTTATTTTGCATCTTTGAGTCAATCCTGCAGCACAAGAACAGCCTTTAAATAGTCTTCAGAAAAGAAAAAGAAATGCAATTCAAAAGAGCAGCCCGCGATCTAACAAATCCCACGTGTGCAGAGCAGATAAAGCCATGACAATACATATATACTGTATGGCTTCTCATAACTGTACTTCCAGACCTGCCTTATGGAGGCGACTAGCACTGTGTGCAAGGAGATGATTCACAACTGACTTTCTTTTAGCTTCTGATTCCATATACTGGGACTAAATTTAATCCTTCTATAGTATTCATGGGCCAGATTAACACATAAGTGTGTGATCCGTAGGTGCGAATACAGACCTTCCAACATGGCCCATCCCATTAGGTACAATATAATCCGCTCCTGAGCTTCCAACTGTCACTCACCTAGTTTAATTAAAGTGACGGATAGTTTTAAAAAAAAAACTATTTGCCTCTTTAACAAAGGTGGTTACCATAGTAACTGACAGTTGGAAATTGAGGAGCAGAGTATTTTGTACCTAATGGTCATGTTGGTTGGAGGTATGCGAATACACATGTATCCACATCTACTTCCCTCTCCTGCCCCGCCCACATTTTTAAATGCCTAAGCGCCAGAGGGCATCCATAACTACCCGTGCATATTTTCCCTCTTAAGGAGCAGCTTAATCTACATCCCTCCCTCTACCCACCTTACGGAAGTAACCCCTGAGGCTGCCGTGGCATGCCTCCTCTTACCTTAAAAACTAGACTGCCCGTAGTTAATCTGCATATTGTACCACTGCGTAAATTGCGTTGTCTATATGACTATGCATGCGCAGTGGCCCCGTTCGCAAAATTACGGTCCCATGTAAGGAGTGTAGCAATCCCCACAATATAAAATGGATGGTCATGCATCGTTCTGTGCCGACATAGAAAGGTGAATATTCAATTAGCCACGTAGAGTCTGTCTATCCGTGTAAGATGTGATTGTTCCCATCAGCTATGGTTGGCAGTTCTCCTGAAATGCTTTCCTTTTTGGAACATAAATAGGGTAATATAGTTCCGGATCCAACAGTAGAAAATGTTTCGGCATTTCGGCACTGCGTATGCTTTAGGTCCCTCTGCAGTTCGTTCGGGCAGTACCGGCCCCAAAGACACAAATAGGCCACACAATGTTGCTTGGCCCATTTATATTATTTTATTTTTAAACCTAAGGTGACCTTAGACCCCTATACTATATATATATGGTCTATACCAGGGTTGGCTAACCTGTGGCATTCCAGGTGCATGGCTACGCATGCGCAGTAGTAAAAATCGCTAAACACCGGACGTATATGTTATACGTCCGGCACTCTGAATACGGGTCTATACACTTCAGGACAGAGGGACAGGACAGTCTCATCTCCAAGGCTTGCTTTCTTACAGTGTTGTATCACTGCGTGTTACCACCAAGTTGACCACCATGCATATGTGTCCCATCAATCATATCCTCAGGGGACGGCCACTGTGATTCTTCATAATTATGCCTAAATTAATAAACAAAAAGTGGGTTGATTTCCATCACGGATACAGCCGACAGGTGGATTCGAAGCTGTTTAAGTGCCAGAAATAGTAGGAAAATAGAAAATTCTTGTTGGGAAAGTATAGTATGTCGAAATGCCTCTAATTCATCAATTACTCATTCCCAATAGTGGGTAGGTTAGAGTTAGACTGTGGGACACTAGAGGTTAAGGTTAGGCTGCCAGAGGGGAAGAGTTAGATTTAGATTGCGGGACAGTAAGAGTTAAGATTAGGCTGTTAGAAGAGGAAGCTTAGGATGGGAGTGAGGGTTAGGGTATGGTTAACATAGCTGTCATTGTTGGAATTCTTCGAAGATCCTCCAGGCGCTGTCACAGCGCTTTCTTCCTGGAGACATCTAGCGATGACTTTGCCATTATCACAGTGGGGGTGGCTCATCATTCATCGTTCACTGTTCTAAGTGGTGAACCACACCCAAAAAAATCATATGATTGGATAATATAAAAACTTGTTCATATATACCAGTGGCAGCCACTTACAGTTCCTTCAACCACTTAACATTAACAGATGCATATATTGGGTCCAAACCCTAGTCAAACATACGCCTGATCGCGTGTCATATCTCAGCGAGATTTTACTCCACGCATGCTCAGAAACTGCGTATAAAATTGCAGACTTGTGTTCTGAAGGGCGTGACATTGGATGGAAGAGGAGGCATTATTAAGGGCATGTTCAAGCAACTACACCCGATCCAGACCTAAACGCAGATAAAAACGAGAGCTGTTTACGTTAAAACATTTGCAGTGGCCTTGGGTCATCCCTAAGTCCAGGAGGATGACACTGCACGATGTATGTTTCACCATTGCGTTAGCATTTTATACTTCATATGCAATCTGGATCAAAATGTTAAAAATATCAAAATAAAATTTGAACAAATTTGTAAAAAAAATTGTAAGCTAATTTCATTGATGACTATAATTTGCATTGTCTCTGAAGCACTCACACAAAGTATAACCTCCATTTTCAGTACACATTACAGTGAAGTACCCTGCATTTCAATTTCAGTGGGGAAGGGAATGCATCTGGTAGCCTAGCTGCATGATGCTTGGCTGCTTTGTGCTCATACTCAGCTAACCTTACTAGCCTAGGCAACCAGAGCTGCAGTTGTACGAGGTATGTCTATTAAATGACGAGACTGATTAAATAACTCACTTTTATTTATTGGTATTACAAATGTGATGCTTGTCCCCTTCAATATACTCCCCATTTGCACTAATATATCGCTGTAGTCTTGTTTTCCACTGGTGGAAGGCATGGAGCAAATCAATTTCTGTCACTTGTTTCAACAAATATGCCATTTTCTTCAACTGACTCAAAATGTGTCCCTTTAAGCACTGATTTAACTTTTGTGAAAGATAAAAGTCACAAGGTGCGAATATGGAGGATGTTCAAGTGTAGTAATGTGATTGTTGGTCACAGAAAGTGCTGTCAGCAGGTGCCACAGTTGCGCCCGTTTCTTTCTGACTCCCTTTTCTCAGCTTTTTCAAAACTTCTTTATAATAATGCTGGTAACTGTTATAACAACGCTGGTAACTGTTATAACAACGCTGGTAACTGTTATAATAATGCTGGTAACTGTAATAATAATGGGCCGGATCCAGAACTACGTCCGTCTTCCATAGACAGACGTAGTTCAATAAACAGTAACAGTAACAGATTACGTACAATAGCTACTACGCATGTGCAGTAGCTACTGTTTATTGAACTACGTCTGTCTATGGAAGACGGACGTAGTTCTGGATCCGGCCCAATGCTGGTAACTGTTGTGCCTTCTGGAACCCATTCTGCCACATGTTACTAGGTGGAATCACAGTCTCGTTATTTTATATACATACCTCGTATGAGGGATTAAATAAGAAAGAATAGCACTTGTCGTAGACACTGTCTAAATCTTCTTTTAAGAAGTTTATATGTTTATAAACAAATATTTAATATAATAAAAAAATACATTCCGTGGATATGTTCAATAATCTTTAAGTTTTGTTAAAAATATAAAAAAAAAGGAAAAACATTAATATATATTAGTACCAGATGAAATATATACTACACTTCATGGATTCTCCATTATTCATTCAGATTTCTTTACTTAATTATAATCTTCATTATATCTCAGTTAGCAAGGTGGGGCTGTATAAGTAGTATAGATTTCATGCATTGATACTTTGAAATATATATTAAGGTGTCCATACACTAGAGCGATTATCGGGTGATCGGGCAAATAATCGCTATATTGTATGGCCAAGATTGTTTTCTGAAACGCCAAATAAACGCACCCGAAACGCTCAGGTACGATTATTTTTCTTTTCGAAAGTTGAATAAGCTGAATGGCTCCCTATCCCTGCAATATATGCTGCTCCATATCTATGTACAAAGCTGCTCTGTCAGCTCTGAATCATACCTTCACACAGCACTTATTCGGCTGATCCCTCTCTGTACTACTCCCTGCAATAGCCGCTGCTGCAGATCTATGCACTATGCTGCTCTGACAGCTTTGAAGGTAGACTTCTAAGCTGACAGAGCAGCTTTGTACATAGCTCTGCAGCAGCGCCATAGAGAGCCCTGCCTCCCTCCCTCTTCTGCTAGGATTATCGGTCCCAGCACAGGAGGTGTATGGTGGCCTACATAATGTATTTCAGACGTATTTTGGCCAAACGTAAAATTGGCACGCCCGCACGTAAGTATTTACGTGACACATACGTGAATGGCCCATACGTTCACAATTACACTACGTTACTGAGCTTATTTTCTATGGTGCTTATGCGCAGTACCTACTTAAAGGCGATTTTACGTCTCCGCCACGCGTAAATTCGCTCACAATCGTTGTTCTGGATCTGAGCCAATGCTGGTAACTGTTATAATAATGCTGGTAACTGTTATAATAATGCTGGTAACTTTTATAATAATGCTGGTAACTTTTATAATAACGCTGGTAACTTTTATAATAACGCTGGTAACTGTTATAATAATGCTGGTGACTGTTATAATAATACTGGTAACTGTTATAATAACGCTGGTAACTGTTGTGCCTTCTGGAACCCATTCTGCCACATGTTCAAAGTCACTACGTATGCATTATAACCGCTTCTCACTGCTTTGTTTACTAGGTGGAATCACAGTTTCGTTATTTTATAGACATATCTCGTATGTGCCTTCGGATCCCCTGTAGGGGCCCATTTTTTGTGTTTGGATTAGAGATGAGCTGTTTGTTTTTAGGGGTTCCCAGGCGAAATGAGGCAGGTCTCGGTTCCTTCTACCAAACTCAGTTCACAAATCAAAGCAAAACTAAATTTTTCTTCATTTGGATCTCGGATTTTTATCCATATCTCTGGTTTTGGTGCTTTTTATCACAGTATATATATTTACAGGCACACTATTTTTCAATACCAAAACCAAAACACGACAAAGATTTAGAACTAAACCAAGACACGGGTCGGCATTCATCTCTGGATTGGATGTCCCACAGAATGCATACATTTTTGCATGTTGTGTATCCTGGGCAACTACCAGTAGATGGGCACTTGCACCCCCTTCCCCATCAACAAGTCAAAGGGTAAAAACTGCCACAAACACCAATGCATTAATATCATATAACATGGAAGAATTTGCTCGTATAGATCTCTACAAATTAGTGCTTTGATTTATCCGGTACATGGCAAAGTGCTAGTCATTGCTTCTCCTAGTGCCACAGGCTTTGGCTCTGTTCGTAATGCAGAACTAAATGTTTCCAGAACCTATTTATGCCTTCATTGTGTTATCCAATCACTCGGGGCTGTGTAGAATGTCAGCCAATGAGATCTGGCGAAGTGACCATGCACCTGCCTCTCTCCGGCTCTCAGAGGATCACGGCCAATTGATATAAAACTGATAAATCCTTCTGGTGTTGAACCTGTATAATTTGGCATAATAGGCGTATTTGTTAACCAATTAGTAGCTCAGACATGTGTGGATTTATCCTATTTGCCTCTGATAAACTAAAAAATGTTTTGTGATATCAATCCATGCAAATGATCTTAATTGTACACATGCAAAGAGAATGAATTGCACCCAGAGGTCAAGGTTTATTTTTAACTGTTAAACTTTACCTATTGATTGGATTTCTGTTGCTTTGAAATGTATTTTGTCTCTGATATCTGAGGACACAGTAACTGCAAGGAAAATATGTCGGTATGGTCGTGTCTCTGCATTCAACGCTTTATAGTGTTCTTATATTTACATGACCCAATAAATTCCGTTTTCTGTTGAAATAGGCTTTAAATATTGTTATACAAAGCTGTTCAAATGAAGCCAGTGGACTTATATTAAAAAAAAATAAATACAAAAGGATTCTGTGAAATATATTTTTATCTAAATAAAATGCCTACAGCAGTACATTTATTTTTATCTTAATGGTCATATAAAGTCCTGCTTTTATGTAAACACATTTTTGCATGGAAAGGCATAAAAAAAAAGAGGGGAAATGAGGATAACACTGACAGGTTAATACACAGTTTGAAAATAGCAGGAAAATAGCAGGAAAAGCAGGTGCCTGGACTAACCATGTGGCAATGTGAGTTATTTCGTTTTCATTTAGAAAAAAATACTTTGCTCTTGCTTATTGCACACAAATGCTGAATAACTGGGTACATTTGTCGGATAGACGCAGACACTTGCAAACATACACAACGGCGGCCATGTTCTCTGTGATACGTATTTGTGGACACATTGGGGTAGATCTAGACCTAAGTTGTTTTTACATTCATTGGTCTAGCGTATTTTCTAAGCACTCTCCTTGCTCCTACGTACTTTGGTCGTTTTACGTTTCCCAAAACCTCCCTTAGCTTTTCAAATCGTAAATACTGACGTAGGTAATGGATTCACGTATGTAACGGCCTAGCCCGGCCCACACTGTATGATTTAAATGCCTCCCTCCACATCCAAAGTGTAACTACGGGTGTTGAATGGATGACACGCCCCTTCGTTCATAATTACGTTGATGGTATGTACGTTAGGTGGCGTATCATGTGCCGTGCACATGTACAGTTAATACAAAAAGCCGATTTGAGGTCATTGGCTAGTGTAAATACGCTAGTGTACTTAGCTCAGGATCTGGCCAATTGTCATCATTTATATCTTTGAGCCGGAACCTGAATTAAGAAAACCAGCTGATTTACGTACGCCAAAGGAAGTGGTTGCTGAGTGGCTGTAATTTGAACCTGATACAGCTTCCGGATGAATGGTGGCTTTATCATTGTTAATCAAGGGGAATCTATTTCCCCATTGCCAATAGCTGCAGGCTGTGGTGGGTAGACTAGGGCTAGGTTGTGGGCGGTAAAAGGTTAGTTATGTTGCTGGGCATGTTGGGTTAGGTTGCAGAGCATGGAGGGTTAGGATTAGGGCTGAAGAAGGGGGAAGGTTAGCTTTAGGCTGTGGGAAATGGAGTGTTAAGAAAGGGTTAATGGTAGGGTTAGCGAAAACACTTACCTTTCATCGGATGACTATTCACCGCCATTTTCTAAAATGCAGAGCATTCAACTGTCGTACGATGGTCTTTCGAAATGAAGACGAACGTGCTGGCAAACCATCATTGTAAGTGAGCTGAGAATTGGTGCGCACGAGCAGAAGAATTCTACATCATAGCACAGCCAATCGATGATACTAGTACTGAAACTGTTCCTTTATCATTTATTATTAGTCATACCATGGTATTAGAAGTTTGATATCTTTGACTCCACTGTCACCACCATATTTAGGCCTATTTGTTGTATTTATTTTATTGTACCCAGAATTTCATTTGTGTATATTTTGTTTCTCTGCACGGCGTAATAATGTGTGGCGCAATAATAATAATAATAATAATAAAAAAATAAATATAACAATTGACGACTACCATGAATTCCTAGACACTTAGATTTATGTTCTGGGAAACTATTTACTAATGTTCTCCCATCTAGGCTTAACCCATTACATTACATACTTCAAGGTCTGTTTTCAAGTGATACTATTACTGTGCTGCTAGTGTAAACAGGAATAGAGGAACTGCCAACATATGAATGCAATTTCCAGAGAGATGGACAGGTGCATCCATACACATTAAAGCATAAGCTCCAGACACTTTCCGAAGAACGGAGACAGAACACACCCTTTTGTTTTCTTTATTATATCTGAAGCAGGGATACATTCCGTCAGCATAGCGTAACAGTACATGCTAACTGCTTTCCCCCTTCCATGCCACAGCAACTCCAGTGCCAACATGCCACAAAGTACTTGCTCTGGTGAGATGCTAAATCCGTGTGCCCCAGCCTATACAATTTATTGTTTAATAACAGGTTTTTATATAGCGCCATCAAATTACGTAGCGCTTTACAATTTTAACAATCATTATAACAAGTACGGGATATGTAAGGGAAAGCGCTATATCAGGCCAGGATACCCTGGCTCAAAAACACCATGTTTTCCTGTTCAATAAAGTCCACCTTTGTTAAACACTAATGTGACCTTTCTTTAATCATTTAATACTAATTAGACTTGTTGTTTAGGGGATATTTGTGTGGTTTGGTAGATACCTGTGCTGCCTCTCTGTAGGAATAAAAGTAATGCGATCAAAAGGATTCATAGCTTGCCACAGAAACTAATATGCAGGTGTGACATTATAACAACAAATGACATCAACAATAACTGATGATAATAGTTGTGACAAACACTACGTTCCATGCAAAGCATCTAACGCATGTTAAACGGAGAAGAGCGATCACCTGAGACGGCCATGACGTGCTCTCCTGAAACATTCCTCCCCCGCTTGTTCTACAATATACAGAATTATTTACTTACATTTACTGCACACACACAGTTTTTTCGACAAACAATTTTAAGTGGAAAATTGCATGTATACATACACAAAACACACACACACACACACACACACACACACACACACACACACACACACACACACACACACACACAC
>WWET01005073.1:62162-76314 GCA_011038615.1 Limnodynastes dumerilii
TAGCTTGGAGCAGAGAAGGGAGAGGGGGGACATGATAGCAGCTTTCACATATATCAAGGGTTGTGACCGGCTAAAGGAGGGGGCATGGAAATGTGCGGAAAAATGACTTCTCTGAAAGGGTGATAGATAAGTGGAAAAGCCTCCCATCTGAGGGGGTAGAAGGTAACACAGTAGAACAGTGTAAAAAAGCTTGGGATAAATATGAGGATATCCTAAATCTCAAACTAAATTGAGGGTAAATGGGGTCTAGGGTCAGTATAATTTTAAATAAACAACTAAGCAGACTGGATGGGCCATGTGGCTCTTATCTGCTGTCACTTTCTGTTTATATGTAATAAGGAAAAACAGCCGCAATTTAGAGAACCGTCCGTGCGTGGCCATCCCGAGACTGGGGGTTGAGGTTGACTTCATTTTGCAGCATCTCTGAATCTCTCTTACGGATCTTGTCCGTGTGTATATTTAGGTTACGTTCACAAATTCTCTTATAAGTGTGAATTGGATCCAATGTGTACACAGCTGCACATTCTCTTCTGATACAATACATTATTGTCTCTCTGGTTTATATGACATTATCCTCCTGATTTGAGTTATGCATTATGAAATACCTCGCTACAATAAAACAAGAGCGTAAATTAATAATCAATGCTTTGTTGATCCAGCCTTTCCTTGTTAGTAAGACCTCTGCATATTTCCTCCATTCCAGCCCGGCATTCCGTTACAGAAATGAATTGTCTCTCTACATTGCTTTAGTTTTGTTGAGATGTTGCTGCTATGGTAATATTTGCCTGAACACTCCATGTTCTTAATGCTTGTAGTACTGGATCACACATCTTAACCTGATTAACTTTTACAGTTACCTACGATGTAAGGCAAATTCCTGCTCTCAGAATTTCCTGCCTGAAGCTTTTCAATTATTCCGAAACCCATTATTTTTTGTTTTCTAAGCAGCCAACCACATCCCAGAGTCTCCCAGTGTCGAGTTTGATTACATACAATTTCAGTTGGATGCAGAATGTCCTACAAGAGTTCAGTTTTCACACAGAGATAAGAATGCAGAATGAACTCAATTATTAATGAGACCATGTCTGTTGTTGCAAATCTTGATTGTATACTTGTAAAACAGAGAGAATATTTCATCAGGATCCTGGGCCACCGACCTCGTTTTCATAATAATCTAGTTACTTAAATATTGCATCCTAAAATATTTGCATTTAATTTAAATAAGCGAGTCAGTTAATATAAAATAACATGTAGATTTCATACAGTGTGCGTTACAATAGCAAAACAATGCAAGTCATTTATAATTTGGAGGCAACGCAGTGATACATTTAGCAGTCTCTAGGGCAGTGGTTCTCAAACTTTCTCAGTTCGAGGCACCCTTAGGGTCTCCATATTTTTCTTCAAGGCACCCCTAAGACAAAAATACAATAGAATACAATAGGATTTAGAAACATTCCGAGGCACCCCAGTGAGAGCATCGCGGCACCCGTGGGAGCAGCGGTGCACAGTTCGGGAATTTACTGCTCTAGGGTATAGTTCATACAAAATCTGGGTGTCTATGTAATGCATGGAAATCTGACATACAGTGCACCCGGGGGGACGGGAGAGTGTTTGCCTTCAGTTGGGTCAATTCATTATTTTTCGTTTGACATTTTTGTGATGAGCTGAGCCTTGGGGTAGATCCAGACCTAAGTACGCTAGCTGCTGACGTAAAATCATGCGTGCGGCAGATGTTATCATGTACGTACCATCAGCGTAACTACAAACAAAGGGGTGTGTAATCCATACGACATCCGTAGTTACACTTTGGAGGCAATTAAATCATACAGGATGGGCTGGGTTAGGCCGTTTCGTACGTGAATCCATTACATACGTCAGTACTTATGCTTTGAAAAGTTAAGGGAGGGTCTGGGAAGCGTAAAGCGACCAAAGTACGTACGAGCGAGGGGAATGCCTAGAGGAATGCATAGAAAATACGCCAGCGTAAATACGCTAGGTGATGAAACGTAAAAAGCACTTAGGTCTGGATCTGGCCCTATGTCCCTAAATACACTTAAATACACTTGATGTGCTTGATTGTGCAGACGTGTATAGTAGATGCATTATATAGCAGAAAGTACACAATAGACTCATGAGATAATCATACTTACTGCGGTGCAAAGAAGAAGGACGAAGAAACTGTAAGAACTGGTACTGACAAAATAGAAATTCCCCAACCCACAAGGACCCAAATCATGGGTGATATGAAACCGTCAGACCCAGGGATTTCCTGGTTTTTGTGGACTTATAATGCAGCTTTTTTTTTTTACACGCCATTACCGGGTGATGTGAGAGGGATATTAGGTAACAGTATGGCCATTACCTATCTTTGTTTACCCATCAAGACATAAGACAGAGGGGTGGTCCTGAGGTCACAAATAGGTGATCCCTCCCGTTGTGTACCCATCCAGATATGGGAAAGGGGAAAGCTGACATCACAAATGGGCTTTCCTTCCGTCCTATCCAGACACCTGCTGGCGTTGCGAAGCTGACGTTGGCACATATCTGCACATATGGTGGGATTGCCCCTGCCTTATCAGTTTTTGGTGGGAGGTGAGGGCGACAGCGTGTAAGGTATCCCCCAGGGCCCAGAGTTTTGGTTTTTATCTCTTTCAGACATTCCTTTTAAGTTATATAAGAAATCTCTCCTGAAACACCTGAACAATGCCGTCAAAGCTGTTATTCCCACTAGATGGAAATCGTCCATACCTCCCACACTGAAAGAAGGGTTCCAAAGAATAGACCAATATATGCTAATGGATGACCTCATTTCAACCTCTGACGGGCGATACCCTGAATTTCGCGACACCTGGTACTCCTGGCTCGAGTTCCAACAAACCCCTGATTATTCTCTGGTAGTGGACTCCCCGATGAGACCTTCAAACAACTCCGGTACTTCCTCCTAATACAACTCGTAGTACTACTGTACAGGGTCTCGTATCCTTCAATGGCGCTCTGCCATAGTTCGGGCATTGGTGTCGGTTTTAACCACATCAGGTTTTCGTCTTATTGTCAAGCACTACTGATCCCTCCCTTCCCTTCCCTTCCCTTTCCTTCCCTCCCCTTCTCTTCCTTTTCTTTTTCTTCTGATTCGTATTAGGTTTATTGCTGTGTTTGACTAAAGGACCAATAGAGATATAGTTGCCGTATATGTCTTTATTTACAAGCTTTAGCTAACTGCAGATTTGACTTTGTATGTAAAATGTTGTCCTGTATCATACTATATTGTCATTTAAACCAAATAAACAAAGAATTTATTACAAATGGGCTTTCCCTGTTGGCAGTTTATAGTTTAGGCGTTCATTCGTTCTGTGTACCCATCCGAACATAAGACAGAGGGGCGGGGTTTAGGTCACCAGTGGGCATTCCCTCTTACTACCATGTGTCTGTGTCCTCCGCAGAGGACTGGGCAGACGGAGGTTACTTACAGACCTCTCCGCTCCTCTCTATTTCAGACCGTTGTGTTAGGATGTGACACGTCAAACAAATTGCAACGTGTCAGAAATCACTGCCAAGATAAATTACATTTTTTTCATGATCTTGTGAAAAATTTTAAATATTTGAATAATATGTTTGCTATTATTTTCTATATTTACACTGAGGCGTTTGCAATAATCATAACCTTCATTTACAGTCATGATTACAGTGCACTACCTGTCATATCTGCATGAAATTTGGCCACACAGCTGCGTAGCGCTTAGCTTGCGAGTGTCCATGTGCTACGTGCCATCGTTTCTTGCAATCTTAATGTTGTGCGTGCTTTTGAATCGCACGCATCACATTCAGAGGCGGATTGGAAATTTAAACTGGCACTGGTGAAAAAAATCTGCAAGAGGCCACATGTGGACGAGACGAGGTCACTATTGGCAGTGTCAAAAAATAGGTAAACTGGTTTGCTACGGAATAGAGGAATGTATAATAAAAGCAGTGCAAAATACATAATATGGGGACAGGGTTATGTATCACCAATTAAGTGTGTTATGTAAAAGAGTTACAGGCAAAGACAACATCTACTGACTAATATTTCACAATCCAATAAAGAGATTTATTGTGACCTCTATGCAATGCAGGTAGTCACTGCCACCCAAGTTACCACCACCCAATACATACAGCATCCTAGTGATAACCACCTAATACATACAGCATCCTATTGACCATCACCCAATACTTACACCATCCTAGTGACTACCACTCATTACATACAGCATTCTAGTGACTACCACCCAACACATACAGCATCCTAGTGATCATCACCCTATACAAACAACATCCTAGTGAATTCCACCCATTACATACAGCATCCTAGTGACCACCACCCATTACATACAACATCCTAGTGACCACCACCCAATACATACAGCATCCTAGTGACCATCACCCAATACATACAGCATCCTAGTGACCACCACCCATTACATACAGCATCCTAGTCTTCTCTAAATAAATTAGAAGCTGCTGAGTGGCCACCAGAAGCCACCAGCCTACCGGTACAATTCCCTGTAAGTCCTATGGCCAATCCGTCTCTGGTCACACCTAATTTTTACAAACGCATCTACAGCTCGCACGATGCATTACGATTTGTGAGCTCTTCAGGTTCAAACGCTTATTCTCTGACAGCTGGGGTATCTTCAGTCTTGTGACATGGATTACATTTTTAATCTCATGAGTTTTGAGCTTCGTAGCCCCAACAGCACAGCCAGTTTCTGCAGTTGGTAGTGACAACCACATTGCACTTGTGCCAGATCCAGTTGGTGAACTTCCCCCTTGACCCTACCTTAAGTTTTGCAGTTAAAATGGTGGAAGATCGGAAGTTGCTCGGATGTGTAGTTCTTATGACTTGATGGCATGGAAAAAGGGAATGCCTGAACTGCACATGAAAGACAATGAATACCCAGCTGCTAGGCATTCACACCAGGCATAATGTTCTTTTTTTTAGTTAGACAATTATGGCTAGTAAGATAGTTAGGGGGTTTGGCTCATATGGGGGTATTTAAAGACAAACAGGAAGTGGTTCAGCCTCTTCAGAATTTTTCTGCCCTCCCTTCCTCCCTTTAAGTTGTTTATAAGATGGGACATAGGTTGGCAGTAGCGGTGGGGTTGTCAGCAATATCTGGCGCTAGGTTAGAGCATAAGGTATGGTGCAGGGAAGACACACCCCTTTCAGCTGAAGCAGGAAGCTATGCCGCTGGCTGGTTCCCAGTTGCGCCCGGTTCTTCTGTGGTGCGCTATTATGACAGGGGTTGTGCTCTTAGGATGGCCATTACCTCCAGAGCGCCGAAGACAGGGGTTTTCTGTCCTCCGTTATGATTTGCCTCCATTTTGCTGACTCCCCACCGGCTATCAGTGCCATCTTGTTTACATTCAAATTCACAGTGATCTAACTTACCAATTAATAAATCTTAGCCTCCTTTAAAAGCCATATGGTTGTCCGTGTGATTATTTCTTGAATGCATGTTGTGAGTGCCATAGTCAGCCGTTGGTAGTTTATACCCCCTTCTCGGTACCACTAAAAATTTTCACCCACCTCCAACACTGCTGCAAATCGATTTAAAAGCACGAGGATGTATCCTCAGAATATTCAAAAGAGAAAAGTTTTCAGCTCGGTGCCTCTTTATCACAGTACATTCTAGATGACTATCTCTGTTGTTTATGACTTCATGACCGGGAATCGTGTAGGTCTAGAAAATGTCGCTATTCAGCTTGTGATACCGTCTAAGCAAAAGTCAGGTGTAACTGCGTAGCTTGGGCTTCTTAATATCCTATTTTTATTGGATTTGAAACGTATTATTTTGAACCAGTACACTGAAGTAAAGATTTATTTCACAGGGGAGTTTGATGCAAGCCAACAAGTAAGTAGAAAGCGGCAAGTGGATGATTTATGTAACTTATTGTTCTGTAGAATAAGTAAATATGTCTTTGAAAGTAGCACTATACTCTGGGAGTCTACAACTGTGGAGCCATGATAAATACCTACACCAAGGAAACTGTAAAGCATTTGGATTGTCAGCAACTGTGAGTATATAAAGTTGATAAACAGTCACTTCATTCCTACCCAGCAGGATGTCATTAAGAAATGCCCAAATCACAGGTTGTAATTTACATTGTAAAGTTCAGTTCAATCAAAAGCAAATACTGGGATTTCTATTCTTCCTTCTGTTTTGCAATACAGAATTATAGGCAGAGGCAAATGAAAGGAGATTTCAATTTCCATATGATCTGTCTTCTAAATCAACAAGAATAATCATTTATTTTGTTATCCAATATATTGAATTGACCTTAATTTAATGGGTGGTCTCAGAAGTACAAGCAACTTCCTATAGCTGAAACTGCAGTCTGTTTGCTTGATTAATGTATGCAAGAATTCCAAGCAGGAACTGTAGCAAGGCATTATGGGTACTTTGAGTGGTAAAGGTAAAGTCTATTGTGCTTTCATTGCAATCATTCCATGCCACACTGATACATGTAACTGTAAAGGTGTGGGAGAGGATGTAAGTTGGGCCGCCATCATGGCAGAACTGCCGGGCCTGGAGAGAGGAGGGGCCTACTGATACTCACCTCATATATACCATGCTACACATTAGCAGGCCATTGCACAGGGGGGACGTCTTAAAAACAAATCTTACCTATGCATCAGCCAATCGAATCTTGGCCCCACAATTTCTTTTGGTAGCCCTGGGTATAAGAGAAAACAAGAGAAAAAGAACACATAACCCACACACAAGGGGCCAGTTTCAGACCTACGTTCTGGTTACGTTTCAACCGATAGCGGGTTTACGCTTTACGCTAATTACTATGCACTCCCCTCGATCGTACGTACTTTTGCCGTTTTACGCTTACCAAACCCTACCTTAACCTCTCCAAGTGTAACTGCTTACGTGCCTGAGCACGCTCATACTGTATAATTTAAATGCCTCACCCCGCCTTCGAAGCGTAATTACGGGCATCGTATGGCTGGCACGCCCCTTTGTCCGTAGTTACGCTGATGAGCCATGGCTTGTAAGTACGATCAGAGTTTCTGGTCGTAATATCTGCCGCGCACATGCGCCGAACATCCAAAACCGCGTTTTTATGACTATAGCAAGCGTAAATAAGCTCACGGCCGTAGCTCTGGATCTGGCCCAAGGTTCCTACCCAATCCTGGTGCATATATTGGAGATCTTGCCCCACCTTAGAAACAGAGAAACACAGAAACAAAGAAAGTGACGGCAGATAAGAGCCACGTGGCCCATCCAGTCTGCCCAGTTGTTTATTTAAAACTATACGGACCCTAGACACTATTTCCCCTCAATATAGTTTGAGATTTAGGATTTCTTTATTTTTACACTGTTCTACTGTGTTACCTTCTACCACCTCAGATGGGAGAATATTCCACTTATCTATCACCCTTTCAGTGAATTCATTTTTCCACACATTTCCTCTGAATCTTCCACCCTCCAGTATATATCCATGCCCTCGTGTTCTATTACACCTCTTCCTTTGAAAAATGCCACCTCCTCTAGCTGGTCACAACCCTTGATATATTTGAAAGCTGCTATCATATCCCCTCTCTCTTCTTGCACCAGTGTCACTTGATTTTATCTCTTTTGACTTGACCATGATGTTCTACTGCACTTGCCATTTCCAAAGTCTTCCACTGTCTTCTGTCATCTCACTGAGCTCCCCACCAGTTGGTCTTTAGACTTGCCACCATGATGTCTTCCCAGTATGACCCAACACCTCTAGCATCTTCTATTCATCACCCGGCCATAAGGTTCTTCTTTCTTATGCTGCTTCTGGGACAGCCTCCTAGGCACTTGCATGCGGAATCTTTAAAACACCAGCTGTTTGTCAGTTCCAACATTTTAAAGTCCCAGCCAATCATGGCTTATCACCGTCACTTCACAATGGTCCAGGCTGAACCTACACAGACAAGAAACATTATCAAATGGTGTCTTGGATGGTGCAGACTAATCTGATGGACTTTAGAAGGTGGTTCTACATAACTGAAGAACAAAAACTTACTTTTGAAAAATAAATCTTTTCCTAATGCAACAACTTTTTTTTTTATTTATTACTTATTTTGCAAATAAGATTTACAGAATAGACATTGAATTTATTGTGCTCTTTATGGTATTTTGTTAATCTATTATGTGTATTTGCCAAAATAAAAGTTATTTTCTTTCATTGGAAACTTTTATAATGGTTTATGGTACTTTTTACTATTGTTGAACTAGTTCTTCCTTGAACAATACAGTCCACACTTTCTCATATGTCTGTCTTTTTTTCCTGAAGACATTTTTTTTTAATGGTACTATAAAAGACTTTCTAAGTTTTTGGCAGGGGAAACAAAAGCTAAAATGTTAAATTCCAAAGCACAAAAATATGTTGGTTTTTTTTTTAAAGAAAAAAAAATCAGTTTAAAGCATAGACCAAATTTAGTTTTTTGTCCTTGCTTTAACCTAGCATTAAAAGCATATTCCTACCATGGCTGAAAGCTTCCAAGCTAAGTATAATATGTACTTAATGAATGTTCTCATAGAACTCCAATGTATTGTACAAAACATTAACACGGCAGGAAGCATGATTTGTATACCCCGCCAACAGCTTAAATATTGGTTTTTCATTTTTAGCTCTAAAAAGTATTTTTTAGACTTGAAGAACCTGTCCTAAGTATTAAAGACTTTAGAGTAATGACCTTATGCAGGAGGCCTTTCAAGAGTTTAATAAACTTGACACAACATATTGGTACCAATGGAAGTGCTTAATGTAGGTTTAAGCAGGTGCCAAGGGTGCTGGGTCTGGGTGGAGAAGGATGAGGCCGGTAGGGTAGTGCTCAGGAACCCTAATGCTGCCACTGTGGAACACACAAGATGCTGCTCAACTAATCCCCTTCAATGGTGCAATGCTAATGGGAGAGTGACAGGCTGAAGTCTAGGGTGTCCCGACACCCAGCCCTGCCAATGGAGAGGAATTATAGAGTGTATATTGGCACAGCCTTCCTCATGATTGTGGATCCTATGTGGATCCTATGCACACAAATCTACATACAATTTCAAGTATATGCGCTTGCACCTGCCCGATCTTGGTGCAAGTAGATAGGCACACATACGGATAAGGGCCCAAGAGGGCACAAAAGTGCATAAACATTAGAATGGGGTTCTGAGTGTTCCAGAAAGTCAATGGTTAAATGTAGGGGAATTTATAAAGCTGAGAGGTACCTCAGGAGAGGGCTTAGGGGGCTAAGATGTAAAATGTATTTTGCAGATTGGGCATTGTTTGGCAGTAACAATAGGGAATCAGCTTCATACCCTCCAACTGTACCCTTTTTTTCCAGAACAAGAAAGGTGTTTAAAAGTCTGTACCTACAAAAGGTAGGTGGCCAGAAGAAGCTCTTTCCCCTGTGCTCATCTTTCAGTTCTCCAGCATGGGATCTCTGTAGCAGCACTGTTAGTGATACTGGTGGCTCCTCTGTGGCTCTTTGCACTAATGCTGACATCAGTGTCACTGCAGAGAAGGTGGGTGGAGCAAGACACACCTCTTCTAGCTGACCCACCCCCGAGTCTTCCTTTTTTGAGTCATGACATGTAGGAGGGTATGTAGCCTAAGTGTGGCAAAAAGGGCAATGGATCGACTCTTAGAACACGAGTGTTAATATGAAAGGACGCAATGCTTCACGGTTGGGTTTTGAAATGCCTCCTCGCGGAGATGGGGTACACAAAATGAAGGGAAGAGTTCCTTTTGGTTCATTAATGCCTTTGAAAGGCATTAAGGAAAAAACCATGTTTCTGCTCTAGTATTATTATTTCGACAACGCTGAACACCAACTGCTATTAGGGCCACCTATTCATTGCCCGACTAAGCAATAACCAAAAATGACAATTAAATCACCAATTAATAAACAATGCTCCTTTTTTTGAAACTGCAAAGTAAGCCACAGACTACACTATTTTATTAAGGTGTGCATATGAATGGTGCATGAATATGTCTTTAGCTCATCATTGCATACAAAATCATATGCACATGAATTCTTTTACCAATAAAAATAAACACAAAATGTGCCTCAAATAAAATAAATATCTTAAAAATAGGTCTTCCATAAATATATAAATTTTACAAGAACTTTAAATCCATACTACCAATAGTTGTATTTGGATCATCTCTCAGATATTTATGGTAACGTATAATATATTCATACTTCACTTTATATATAAATATACAATGAAATATTTATCATAAAAGCTTCAGGAATACTTTTCTATGTCTTAAGAAAATGTGAGCGTGGTTGATCCAACTGTGAGGAATAATGAAATGTTTTCATTTACTAGTAAAATTAAATAACAATCTCCATAATTACTCTGTTACATGGATCTAAATTATTTGGCAGTCTTATTACAGGAAATTACTAATAAATGTAGGTGAATTTTCATGCAAACCAGACACATTAAGACACAAGACTCGGTCCTGTTATTTAAAAAGAATACATTTCTTGTATTCTATCTGATTCTGTAATATTACACTATTACCACTTAGGGTATATAGTTATATGTAGACCTGTAGCTCATTGTGAGTTAGTCAAGGTGTTATTATCCCCTTAGTGGGTAATTCAATATAACATTGGATAATTAAGTTAGCAAAAATGTTATACACATATATAAACTTGGAAATGAATTGTTACAACATTTTTCTATCACCTTTTAAATGTAAGTTTTGTGTAGTGCACAAAACAGTTCTCTAGTAGTATGAATAAATAAAGAAGAGTTAAGGAGTGCCTCCGATAAAGCTGCAACCTACAATAGTTGTAATAATACAATAATAATAGAAAAAACACTCAACCTTCAAAACCAATAGATAAGAGAGAGAGGAAATAAAGTGCAAGAGGGCTATACAAATAAAAAAACAATATTATAGGTAAAAAAAAAATGCAGACTCAATCTAATAATAATGACTACAAATACTACAAATACACAAATATCTATTTTCTACTTAACTGGATAACCACAAGGACAGGTTTTAATTAACACAAGGAAAGCTAGTATGTATACAAAAGGTATTAACAATAAATATATCAAGGTCGGTACCTTCACGATAAGGCACAATCGCAAATTTGAATAAACTCAGAACCAAATTACCTTAGACACTCATGTGCATTCTCAACACAAAAAGAATAAATGGAATTATATCTCTATTAATTCATATAGGTCAATGAATACAAAATAAAATAAAACCTACTACTGAAGATACCGATCTATAACTGCTATACAAAAAATACTGAAACAATGCTGCAAAAAACTCTATGAAGTGCTAAACGAATATCACAGTGACTACAGAATATAAATGAATAAAAATGCATATAAATCATTTATAAACTTTCACCGGAATTAAATAGCATAAATAAATAAACAAAACAATAAGGTTCTTAAAAAGATGTGATCACTATAATTCACCTTAAAATCAAAGCTCAAAGATGTAAATCCTAAAATGGTGATTAAATTGCCATTAAGGGGTGAATGTGCACAAAATATTAGGATATAGTAATTGACCGGTGTAAAGTGATTACAATATCACAGTAAATCTGACAGATCTGGATTTTGGGGGCACGGAGTCGAGGCCTCATTTTCTCCCACCAAATTCGGATCCCAAATCGAGGAAAAAACCCCAGTTGCCTGAAATGTAGGATCTCACGGTTTGGATTCTGTATAAGACTCTGCTGCCCTTATACAGAAATTTTTTGCTGTGTCCAATTAATTTCTCTTGTTTTGCTGGAGAGTTAGCAGTAGCTCTCCCTTACAGCTGAATTTATTTAGCGCCGGAGTCTTTTTTATTTTTGTGTCTTTATACAGAATACAAGTAATTAAATAACCTCCCTACAATAAATACAGTATAATTAAACATATACACAGTAAGAAAATACATGACTTTGTATTGGTGCAATACAGGTCCACAGCAAGACCAAGCTATTAATGGCAGTCTGGGCTTGCTGGGACTGATAGTGCACCGACACAAAATAATGTATTTTCTGTATTGGTAAACCATATTTTTGGAGCAAATGTAGGAGCAAAAATTTAATAATTAAATAAAGCAAAGCACGGGTGTCAGCACTCTAGTTATTTTTCATTAGCATAGCAAAAAATAAACCAATTATTATATTATAAAGAAGGTATAGTTGTCTGTCTTGCTTGAGAAAGTCCAAATTCGTTGTGACGAAACGCGTTGCAGAAGCATCTGTTCTTACTTGGCACTGTATTATTTGGGACTATACAGACAACTATACCTTCTTTCAAGATTTGGCAGTACAATTTAATGCACAGACAGCAGTAACGCCCACCCATTGCACTTAGTGTTCCCCTGCCTACCATTACAACACCACGGGGCTACTCCAGACTGCTGAATACTTACTGGAGACATACGGGACTGTACCTCCTACGGTAATTATTCTCCAAGTATTATCACCATCCCATACCTTTGGCTCAGCATTCTATTGCAGCTTGTGTTTACATCCACATCGGCTTTGCCCTCTGACATTCACAGTTTCAGACCTCCACTGCCTTCGGGAGGTTTTCCCTGCGGGCTGGCTGCATTATTCATATTGCTGAGACATTTAGGACCATCATTCATATTCCTAATTTGACCGGTTTCATACCTCTGTATTTATACACTGGTGCCAGACTGGATATATTCTTTGAGACACATTTGATCATATGAAAGTTACTATACTATCCATTTAGTTGATGTTTATATTGTCTGCCCCATAATATATAATGGATCTACTATTTGGACAGGTGTGATTTTATATTGCTTTATATTGTTTTTTATTGTCTATATAATATGTATGGTTATTACCATTTATTAAATATTTAAAGGTTCTATCTATTTATCACTTGCTTGTTTATTATTAGACTACAGATTTATTGAATTCAAGTGCGGTACATCATTTTCTTTATTTATTAATTTTTTAAGGGCTACAACACCCTGTTACCAGCGATTATTCATTTCTTTTGTGGCCTCATCTAATTATACTCTATTTGTATTAACTTTATAGTATTATCTGTTGCTTATTTTATCAAAATTATTCATTTCTGTGAATTAGTGCTCATCTAGACTATTTGTCTTGCTAACTCAAACCTCCCTTCCTAAGAGAACTAACCCTAAGCGCCCCCCCCCCAATACTAAAAGTCCCCAGAGAGGTTACTCACCTCTCCAGAGCTGTCAGCGGGTGCAGCGGGTCCTGCAAAAAAGAACGGGTGAGTATGGCGATCGGCACACTCAGCTATTCATAAAAAAAATATTCTACAATGGCTGCCTATTCCAAATAGAGACAGCTGAAAAGGAACTTTCGGCTGTCTCTATTTCTAAAAGCAGCCTATCGGAGTGGGGACTGGAACCACACCTTTGGTGGGGTGGCTGCTTCTGTCACACAGCCCTAATCATGGTCCTGCATTTGCAAAAGGAACAAGTGAATCTGGAGATATTATAAAGACATTAACTTGGCAAAATATTTTTTTTATACATTTATCCATTTACTTCTTAATTGAAAGTCACCTTGCTTTAATGAATGTAAATATATTTTAAATATTTCAAATATAGAGTTATATTTTATATATGGTTCTCTTGTAGCTATGCTGTTAGATCTTTGAACTAGAGAACATTTTTTCTTTCTTTTTTTAATTTTATTGTTAGTAAAACCCCGAAGACCAACTTTTCAAATGTATATGTACTGTATGCGGGTATTAGAGAGTTATTCTCCAATGGCTCTGGATGCTATATAATTATTAGGTGACACTTGGAAAAAAGTTGCAGTTGTTTAGTTCACAGTTAGATGCAACTTCTGTAAGTAGGAGTTATCTTAATGACAAGTTTTTAAATACCTTCCAGATTAGTCAATGATTAAGTCACAAAAACACAAAAAAAGGCTATTTATTATGATATTATGAGATATTTAATTATTTATTGTCTAGATGTAAAATCCCTAATTCCTGCAAATATTTATCTGTTGGAAAACTTTTCACCATTTTCCTGTTTATCCAATACCCCCTCCACACACACTGTAAAACATTTGTTGGTCATTTGATTTTTGTTTTTGTTATATATTATTATACATATTATTTTTTACATATTTTACAATGTTAGTATATAT
>WWET01005073.1:84222-100120 GCA_011038615.1 Limnodynastes dumerilii
ATATATATATATACATACAATTACAGCATGTGTGTTTGTTTGTATTTGACCCAGTTATAAGTAAATTATCTGCATTGGTGCTCAGTATGTTTATAGCCCTTGGAAGATAAATTATACATTATACCCTCCACTGAGGAAACATCTAAGTATACATTGGTGTGTCATGTGTGTGTTATTTTAAGTAGACTCCCAAACGAATGACATCCTGCTGGTGATCCATATCATTATATGACAGCAATGACCCCAATTTCTCTGTCTATGCAGAGAACAGTCTATAAGATATGTAGATAAGACTGTTTTCAATGTAAAGCGGCTTAAATCCTCTCTTCGGTGACAAACCAATACTCATTTAAAAAAACATGAAGAACTGACTTAACGGGGAAGTGCAATTAATATCAATAAGATTATATAAATATCTTTAGAGTCACGGTGAATGTGCTGACCGCTGTGTTCCAGCTGATGTTTATAGATGCTTGTTTGCAGAATGTATGAAACGATTACTCTTTTGTGTGTATGTTCTTCTTAAAGGCTAGATTCCTGCATATATCAGGTCATATTATCTGTCCTATATAAAGATTAATACTTGTGTCATCCTTCTAGTAATAGACATTACGTGCTTGAAGGTGTTGTGATGCCTTCTATCAATTCCCCCTGATATATTCAGAAGTGTCTGTAGGGCAGAGGGAATTCTTTACGCTGATGGAATGTCCCAGCATTTGAGGTTATTAAGTCAAGACTTCGGCCAAGAAAGTGGTGGCCATGATAAGATGGGGATGTGGCCAAAACTGGGGGGCAACCACCTTGACTACCACCTTGCTAGCACTGCATAGTCCCTCATCCTCCTCCCACTTCTATTGTTATGCATACCCCTTGTTTAACTGCCCTAGGGGCAGTTCCAAAAGTGAGCGCTTGTCAGCTAGTATGCACAGAAAGAATGCGCATGCAAACGCACCCAATTCAGACCCAAACACAACTGGAACTGTATCCACTTGTATTCTAAATGGCGTGTTATGTTATGGGAGGGATGGGGTAGAGGGACATAGTCATTGAACAGTAAGGGCATGCCCAAACCAGTGCACCCAATCCAGAGAGAATTAGAAATATTTACGGCAAAACATTTGTGCCAGACACCGGCCATGTCTAAGGGCCAATTTCATACCTAAAAACCGCAAAATGCCCCGTCCTCTAGCCGGCCACAACATTTGAATATTTGAAAGCTGTTATCATATCCCCCGTCTCCCTTCTCTGCTCCAAGCTATACATGATTACTTCCGCTAGCCTTTCTTGGTATGGTGTGTGACAAAGGCCATGCACCATTTTAGTTGCTCTTCTTTGCACAGTCTCTAATGTATTTATGTCTTTCTGGAGATATGGCCTCCAGAACTGAACACAGTATTCTAGGTGAGGTCGTACCAACGATCTATAAAGTGACATCACTATTTCTCTCTTTCTGCTACTAATTCCTCTCCCTATGCAACCAAGCATCTGACTTGTCTTTCTCATTGCTTTGTTACATTGCTTGGCTACCTTGGCTTAGCATTAAAGCAGAGACTATACGACCTCCTAGTTCTGAGGGTTGGAATGTGGCTCTACTTTCTCCTTGCTTTGGTGATTACTCCCCTCCTTTATTGACAAGTGGTGGTTAAAAAATGTCTGTGTACACTAAACGCCTTCAAAAAGATTCAGATTGACAAGAAGCATACTGTGTTCCCACTCAATGGAAGGAAATATGTCTACAAACATATAGTTCCATGATGCACACAGCCTTCCCTTGATTCCACTCTGGTCTCATCACCCCTCTCTTCTCTCTTTAATAGATAACCTTCTGCCTATTTCATGTTTTAATTCCATACCCTCTCCAATCATGTTTCTACCAGCAACAGAGACTGTAGACTGTATTGTCTAATCAGGCTCAAGGTCACTTTTCCATCTCATTGAACTATCGAAAGGATCAGATACTACGCAACTCTTTACCTAAATGATTTACTGCACATGGTACTATGCGCTTTCGGTGTAAGTGATTGGTTTTAAATGATGTTTCACACCGGTTCTCAGTACTGATTCTGTGTCTAATATTTAACTCATTTGAAAATGCATAAACTCAACAGACTAATGACATCCAAAGTCTTTCAGGTCTGCATAGTATGTATGACATTACAGATAAGGTAAACAGATTGTATAAGTCACAACACTTTATATACCCTGCTATAAACAGGGTATATAAAGAATTATTGCTCTTCGTATAACAAAAGCAGAAATGAAAGGGGAAGGACAAACATAAGAAAAGAACTATGGACCATGTTCACACTTAAGAGTGATTTAAGTGCTGACAGAACCGCATCTAACTTACCCGTCCTGGCCCTAACCCCCCCTCCCCCTCGTTTTTACTAACCTTATGGGGCTTCCTTAAGTAGCTGTGCGTATTTTCCTTCTTAAGAAAATACCACCCTCCCCCCGCTAATCTAAATCCACTTCTACCTAAGTCCAGCCCAAGGCGTCTGACCAAACTACGCATTTCGGGATATTCCGCACTTAAGAAGTCGAAGCTTCTTAAGTGTAAATCCGACCCTATAAATGGAAAGTAGGGCTAAGACATTACGTACTAAAGAGGATGAGAGGATTTCTGCCGATCTGCGCATGCTCCGGGCAGATGTTGGCCCGGCATAATCATGGTTTATATGGGCTCCGGATCGTGTGTCCGTAACTACAGCATAGTTATGGAGGAAGGGACGGGCTGCCCCGTAACTACAGCGTAGGCTACAGGTAGGCTGGGGGAGGGATGGAAATTAGGAGGAAAGCGCTGGGTTAGGGCTTTACGCTCATGTGGCCGGAATAATTACATACTGTTACACCGGCTGAAATTAGGGTAGCCTTCAGCCGGCGTAACAGTGTGTAATTACGCCGGCCACAGGGGGAGTGTTGGGGGAGTGCTCTGGATCAGGCCCTATAAGTACAAGACTATGTCTATCTGTCTACTATCTAACATTAACTTTGGACAGAAGAGAAGAAGAAAAGAAGACAGATCAAAAGAAGAGCATAGAAGGGAGAAGTGGAGGGAGCAAACAAGATTAGGTAAGAAACCTACAGATGCAGTCTTCTATACACATACTTTTTACTTCTATCACACCAGAATGTTTTTCATCATTTTGTCTCAATAATTAGACATTCAGAGATGGCAAAATATGCAAATATCTGGAATCAGGTGCAGTTTAAATAAAGCAGCCATTTACAAGGATTGTCAACTATTAAACAGGTGTGAAACCGCTGGCATAATGCATTACAGTATATGCCGTAATTATGGGACACAAAATCCTGTGCAGACATTGTGTTGCTTTTGTTCACGTTTGTTTGAGTTGTCGGCATTTATGATGATTCAGAAGAACAGTTATAAGAAAGTACATTTAGCATTCTGCATCTGCATTGTCCATTCGGTAAAACAGGTTTTGTTACTTTAGATGTTTTTTTTTTTTAGATTAAAAAAGGAACATATGCACAGAATTGAATATTCAACATAAATGAACATTGGCATCAATTAGTGATAATGGAAAAACCTGGTGGAGTTTCTTCTGATGAGATCAAATGCAATATTTATCAACCAGTCACACAGTTTTTGGAACAGCACTTGCATGTTCTTGCAATCTACAGCTCTCTTCTTTTGATTTCACTTGCTAGATATACAGTGTAATATGATGAATTACTACTGTTGGTGGAGTATTTTTTTTTTCTATACAAGTTTATCACACTAACATGCAAAACGTTCCATATTTGTGTTTTGTACATATAGACGAATAATATAATTAGGGGGGATTTAACTCGATGTGGGGTCGTGAAAAAACTCCAAGTGCACCAGTTAACTATCTATTATGGTAGCTGGGCACATTAACTATCATACGTCTCCCATACGCTTAAGGCTACATCCCCCTTCATGGTAACATGCCTTTGTGTGCTACAATTCTGCATTGAATATCCTCCCTTATACTTTTATGGGTTGGGTTTGCCGGTACAATGGTCTGTTTTGCGACAGATCATCTTACGGCAGTTGAATGGCGACTTCCAGCAGTTTCCATTCTCGAGAATGGCGGTGCTGAGGCTCCCAGAACCACGTAGATTTCTGCGGCGGCAGGTAAGCCCTTCATCCTAATCTTAACCCTCCCCTAACTCTAAGTCTCTTTTTCTCACAGCCTAACCCTAACCTTCCCCTTTATCCCTAACCCTAACCTTTCTCTTCTTTCAACCCTTACCCTAGCCCTCTATTTCCCTGCAGCCTAACCCTAAACTTCCCCTTAAGGCCTACCCCTCCCATCTTGAGCCCTAACCCTATCCTTCACTTCTTGAGCTCTAAACCTAAGCTCAGTCCACTGCAGGTGCTACAGCCTGTACCTCTTGGGATCGGGTCTATATAGGTACCCATTCCTAATATCAATTTTTGTGTTTGCTAAGCATTTCGGCGATGATACAGCCGTGAGTCAGCTGAAGGCTCTATAATTGTCGCACTCCGGCCATTCGTACCGGCAGCCGCATCCATACTGTTATATAATCTCTACGTAGAGGATATGAGTCAGCAGACACAATGCAGTTTCTATTAATACTATTAATAGCCAGTATATTCCACAGCACCCCTAAAACCAAAAATACAAGAATAAATTTAATTAAAACAGAGGTCAGCAAAGTTCCTGATTACAAAGGTTGCGGTATGTGACTTAAAATGGCATTTGATCACCTTCATACACTCGATAGACCAGATTCACACTTAAGTGTGTATCCATGCCTACTTCTCCTACTTCTACTTCCCCTCCCCCACCTGCCCCCCATTTTAGGTGCCCAATGGCAACCTTAACTAACTGTGCGTATTTTCCCTCTAAGGGATCTGTGGCTGTTGGAAGCGTTTTGATGTAATCAGTGCTTATTTCCGCCTGCATATAAATCTGTATCGCATGCCCTCCAACATGACCCATTCCATTATGTACAAAATACTCTGCTCCTCAGTTTCCAGTTACTATGGTAACCACCTTTGTGAAAGACACAAATAGTTTTTAAAATATGAGCTAAATCATTTAAACCAGGTGAGTGACAGTTGGAAGCTCAGGTGCGGAGTATTGTGTACCGAATGGAAGGAGGCATGTTGGAGGGTATGGGATCGGGTGCACTTTACTGTATATTGCCTCCTCCTCTTCCTTCCCATGGACCTGATTAAGGCCTACGCCGGCCAGCAGCGTAAGATCGGCTTAAAAGCCAATCTGCGCATGCGCCGGGCAGAAGTTGCCTGGTGTAGCTACGGCAACGTCCGATCATGGATCAGGTGTCCGTAGCAGCGCCGTAATTATGCTGGAGGGGGTGTCCCCCAGCGTTACTATATTCAGGTTAGTGTAGGGAGGCGGGGGGAGGGAGGGTAATGAGGCCAGGAGGGCGGCGTTATCGTAGTAACGCCACCGTCCCAGCGTAGTTACACTCCCTTACACCGGCTGTAATTAGGGTAGCTTTCAGCCGATGTAAGGGAGTGTAAATACTCTCTAAGCAGGGGGAGTGTGGAGGGAGTGAGCTGAGTGTAGAGAACGCTCAGTGTAACAGCGTAGGTCTGGATCAGGCCCCATGACACACTGCAAGTTCAAGTTACGTTAGGGTCTGAATGGGCCGTAATTGTGCGGCTTTCAGTTCTGCGCATGCGCAGCCAAAAATAACGCAGCGATCATGTCACTGACATACACTCATCTCTGAATCAGGGCAATGGGCCTGATCCAGACCTACGCCCGCGAGCGTAGAATATGATCGCACGGGCGTATAAATTTTCACGCCCATGACACTCCCATTACTCCCGTACCTACTTACGGCGGCTGAACCCTACCCTAACTTTTTCCAGTGACCGTACGAATTTTCACACCGATACGCTGGTCGTAAGGGGCTTAGAACGCCCATACTGTACAATTTAAATGGCTATCCTCGCCTCTGTGTAGTAATTTGAGCGTCCGGACTATCGTCGTACTAAACGCACGCCCCTTGGTCGAAAATTATGCTCAAAATACGCTCGCTGTACGCTCATGTCCTTCGGACGACCGGAAGTTGTCATACTGCACATGCGCAGTGCGTTTTTGCGCCCGGTTTTACGCTCCCGACCGGCGTACGATCGGTCGTGGGCGTAGGTCTGGATCAGGCCCAATGTGTATATACAATATTTGTAGTTTAACACTATACATTAAAAAATTACTGATTATCAATACTCATAAGATTTAAATCTAGTTAATTACAGGCTATAGATGGAAAAACAGTCAACGTAGACTCCTGGACAGAGCAGTCCCCTGTTAGTTAGCCAATTAGTGAGTCCTATGTGCAGTAAATATTCAGTAGGATATCCTTCTGGCTGCAAATCTCTCTGCGACTATATAATCTCCCATGTATATTACCCTGGAGAAAGCAATAGAATCTGCTCTGATTTACTGTCTGTACCTGTCAAAAACAAGACCAGTGTTTAGCATAATATTCAGCAGTAAATACTATGTTACTAGCACAAGGACAAATGCCTAAAGTATACAAACAGGACAAATCTGAAACTCTTGCAAATGATTTCTGCTATTCCTAGAAGCCTGGGAAATCTGTTTGGATCATTTAAATTCCATGGTGGTAATTGCAATGTTTAGTTTCCCATTGGAGACTCCCTGTTACATTCTCATGTGTTTATCTACTGAGACTGCTGCAAAATCCTGACTTTTCCTCTCTGTGTACATTTGTACTTTCTGGGTCTATCAGTGGTCACATGACTCCTCTATGTACAATTGCACTTCCTGATTCTTTATCAGTGGTCACATGGCCCCTTAGTGTGCAATGACACTTTCTGGTGCTGCATCAGTGGTCACATGACTCCTCAGTGTGCAATGACACTTTCTGGTGCTGCATCAGTGGTCACATGACTCCCCAGTGAGCAATGACACTTTCTGTTGCTGCATCAGTGGTCACACGACTCCTCTGTGTGCAATTACACTTTCTGGTGCTGCATCAGTGGTCACATGACTCCTCTGTGTGCAATTACACATTCTTTGTTCTGTATCAGTGGTCACATGACTCCTCAGTGTGCAATTATACTTCCTGGTTCTGCATCAGTAGTCACATGGCTCCTCTGTGTACAGTTATACTTCCTGGTTTTATGTCATCATTTGCATTAATTCTCTCCTCAAATAAACCTTTGTTATTTGCTAAAAAAAAAAAAAAACACCATTCCTCATCCAAAATTACATTAATTTGCATTTGTAACTTTTAACAGGGTTTTTCCAACAGTAAATCTAGATTTATTTATTTGCATCAGACCTTTAATGTTTAACTCTCTCTAGTGTTCTCCTGTTTGTTTCTTAGGGTTTTCTTTTGGGTGGAGAGGGTCCCACAGGTGTGTTTAGGGTCTTTTAAAGTGTACTGAACAGTGCTGATGCATACCCTCCAACATTAGGTACAAAATACTCTGCTCCTCAGTTTCCAATGATCAGATACTATGGTAACCACCTTTGTTGAAAGAAAAAATAGTTTTTTAAATATCAGTTAAATCACTTCACCCGGTGAGTGACAGTTGGAAGCTTAGGTGCGGAATATTGTATACCTAATGGAATGGGTGGTGTTGGAGGGTCTGCTGATGCTTTAATTTTTCTAAAATGTCAGCTTTAGACATGTAAATGTAAAATTCACCACAATAGGACAGAGGGTAATCTTTTTACACTTTCAAGCAGTGCTCGAAGTGGGACGGTATGCGGCGGTATGGCATACCGGAACTTCTAAAGCACTGACTGTGAGACAGCTCTGAGTATGAATACAGCTGCTCATAGAATTTTACTCAGAGCGGTCTCACAGAGTACTGCACAGCCGCAGCTCTGGTTAATAGACGCAAGCATGACCTAATGTCACGTGAGCGTCTTTAGACGGCAGAGCGCGCACTGCGGAGGAGAGAGCCGGAAGACGCAGGAAAGGTAAGTTTATTCGTTTTTTTTAAAGTAGTTTGGGGATGGGAATTTGGAATGGGGGTTTGGGAAGCTGGACTGGAAAACAGCAATAGAGCTGAATGGACACACAGAGGGGCAATTGTTGCTGGACACAGAAGAAGGATCAATAAGGCTCCGTAGAAACAACTAAGGTGTGGGTGTGAAGGTGGGGGCAATAAGGCTGACTACACACAAAGTGGTGGGTAATAAGACTGTCTGGACACAAGAGGGGCAATAAGGTTGGGCAAACTGAAGATGGGACACAGTCTGGACACGGGGACAATCACTTATGATCACTTATAAAGAGGGTCTGGCTGAACATAGAGAGGGGGCAATAAGAATGTTTGGACAAACAAGGAGGGGACAATAATGCTGACTAGAAACAAAGAGGGGCAATAAGTCTGGCTGGGCACACAAAAATGAGGGGTAATAAGGTTGGAAGGACAAACAGAAGGAGGAGACAATAAGGCTGATTGGGTACAAATAAAGAGGTGGGCAATATTGCTGACTGGACCCAGGAGTAGTAGCAATAAGGATTGGTGGACACAGAGGGGGCAATAAGACTGGGTAAAGTGAAGGAGAGGGCATTAAGGCTGACTGCACATTAAGTGGTGGGTAATAAGGCTGTTTGAACACAAGAGGGGCAATAAGGCTGGGAAAACTAAAGGGGGGACAAAGTCTGGACACAGGGGGGACAATATGGCTGGATGGTCACTCATAAAGAGGGTCTGTAAGACTGGCTGAACATAGAGAGGGGGCAATAAGACTGTTTGGACAAACAAGGAGGGGACAATAATGCTGACTGGACACAAAGAGGGGGCAAAAAGGCTGGCTGGGCACACAAAAGGAGGGGTAATAAGGTTGGAAGGACAAACAGAAGGAGGGGACAATAAGGCTGACTGGACCCAGGAGTAGGGGCAATAAGGCTGGGTGGACACACATAAAGAAGCGGCTATAAGTCTGGCTGCACACACTGAGGGGGCAATAAGACTGTTTGGACAAACAGAAGGTAGTGACAACAAGGCTGACTGGACACAAATAAAGAGGGGTCAATAAGGCTGTCTAGGCAAATAAACAGAAGAAGGAGACAATAAGGGTGACTGGACACAAATAAAGAGGGGGCAATAAGACTGGCTGGACAAAGAAGGAGAGGCAATAAGGCTGGATTGGCACACAAAAGGAGGGGCAATAATGCTGGTAGGACAAACAAACAGAAGGAGGGGACAATAATGGTGACTGGACACAAATAAAGAGAGAGCAATAAGGCTGTCTGGACAAAGAAGGAGAGGGCAATAAGGCTGGCTGGGCACACAAATGAAGGGGCAATAATGCTGGTTGGACAAACAGAAGGAGGAGACAATAAGGCTGACTGGACACAAGTAAAGAGGGGGCAATAAGAATGGCTGGACACAGAAGGAGAGGCAATAAGTCTGGATGGACACTCATAAAGAGGGGGCTATAAGACTGGCTGGACAATGAGGAGGCAATAAGACTGGCTGGCCACATAGAAGGAAGGGGCAATAAGGCTGGTTGGACACACATAAGAATGCAATGCAGCATCTAAAGGATGATGTGCAGACTCTCCTGGAATATCATGGAGACTCCCAAAATTTGAGCACCCCAGGAGACCTGGCAAATCTCCCACAATGGCCTTGGGACTGTGATTTAATGCAAACCCCAGCCGCAAGTCCCACCCTCAGCCTATCAGCTCTACTGGGCGTTACTTGATGATGTATTTTGCATAATTAAGCTCCACCTCCACCCCTTATAAAAGTGTCATTGATGGACAGGGGCAGGGCATTGGGGCACAATGAATAGTCCACTAGCATAAGTTACTTACACATTCTGAATACGTAAATACCCTGTCGTTATTAGGCCTGGATCCGGTCCTATGTTGCTATGTAATTAATTAACAACATTTCAACCTTGGATTAGTCCAGTTTTACATATCTGCATGGAAATTGTCGCATACCCTTTCCTTTCACACTGTGATTGAGCTGACTGATAAACAGGCCTTTCGAATGTCTAACGTTTCCCCACTTCATAAAGAATCTGACTTAATTTAAATTGCAATTATGAAAAAAGATAATAACATTGAGCTTCATTCTCCATATGGAATGAGAAACAACAGTGGGAGGGGCACTTTATAGAACGCATTAACACCTATGCCTAAGTTGCTTTGAGCAGATGTTAAACTCGCTAATGACTTGCTTGGTATTTTAACTTAAGTTCATTAAGTTATAGAAGTGTTCGTCATGTTACGATCAACTTTGTCAGTATATTAAAAGAAGAGATTATTGTACATCGCTCAGACAGTAACGTTATTTCGGCAGGAGTGCACCGCCGATGGTTATATTTTTGCCATGGTAACCTTCTTAACATTGAAATTTGAATATTAAGGACCTGCTTCACAGCTAAAAAGCTACTGCTATTTCTGTGCGTATTTTTAAGAACGGTTAAACTGCGCATGTGTAGTACTTTAATTACGCAATCTATGTAGGTTTTAAAAACTTTGATCCCTTAAGAGCGATTCACGCAGACAAAAGGAGGGGTAATAAGGTTGAAAGGACAAACAGAAGGAGGGGACAAGACTGATTAGGTACAAATAAAGAGGGGGGCAATATTGCTGACTGGACCCAGGAGTAGGGGCAATAAGGCTTAGTGGATACAGAGGGAGCAATAAGATTGGGTAAAGTGAAGGAGGGGGCATTAAGGCTGACTGCACATTAAGTGGTCGGTAATAAGGCTGTCTGGACACAAGAGGGGCAAGAGGGGCAATAAGGCTGGGCAAACTGAAAGGGGTGACAAAGTCTGAACACAAGGGGGACAATATGTCTTGGTGGTCACTCATAAAAATGATCTGTAAGACTGGCTTTACATAGAGAGGGGACAATAAGAATGTTTGGACAAACAAGGAGGGGACAATAATGCTGACTGGAAACAAAGAGGGGCAATAAGTCTGGCTGGGCACACAAAATGAGGGGTAATAAGGTTGGAAGGAGAAACAGAAGGAGGGGACAATAAGGCTGACTGGGTACAAATAAAGAGGGGGGCAATATTGCTGACTGGACCCAGGAGTAGATGCAATAAGGATTGGTGGACACAGAGGGGGCAATAATACTTGGTAAAGTGAAGACAGGGGCAATAAGGCTGACTGCACACTAAGTGGGGTGTAATAAGGCTGTCTGGACACAAGAGGGGCCATAAGGCTGGGCAAACTGAAGGGGGAACAAAGTCTGGACACAGGGGGGACAACATGGCTGGATTGTCACTCATAAAGAGGGTCTGTAAGACTGGATGAACATAGAGAGGGGGCAATAAGACTGTTTGGACAAACAAGGAGGGGACAATAATGCTGACTGGACACAAAGAGGGGGCAAAAAGGCTGGCTGGGCACACAAAAGGAGGGGTAATAAGGTTGGAAGGATAAACAGAAGGAGGGGACAATAAGGCTGACTGGACCCAGGAGTAGGGGCAATAAGGCTGGGTGGACACACATAAAGAAGGGGCTATAAGTCTGGCTGGACACAAAGAGGGGACTGTTTGGACAAACAGAAGGTAGGGACAACAAGGCTGACTGGACACACAAAGAAGGCTAGCTAGGCAAATAAACAGAAGGAGGAGACAATAAGGGTGACTGGACACAAATAAAGAGGGTGCAATAAGACTGCAGGGGGCAGAGGGAGGCATGTATAGTGTACAGTGTGGGAGGGGGATCCCACACTGTAGTGGATCAGCAGTCGTACGGACCGCTGATCTGTCCAACACATTTAATGCAGGCTTATGGCAGCGTAAGCTGCCATAAAGCCTGCACGACAAAGGGGAGTGACAGGAGGTGTGCACTCCCCTCTGTCTCGCATAATTACAGGCACCCGCACGCACAGAAAGCATGCGGGAGTCTGAATCTGGCCCGTAATTTGCATAATTAAGCTCCACCTCCACCCCTTATAAAAGTGTCATTGATGGACAGGGGCGCGGCATTGGCGCGCAATGAATAGTCCACTAGCATCAGTTACTTACGCATTCTGAATACGTAAATACCCTGTCGTTATTAGGCCTGGATCCGGTCCTATGTTGCTGTGTAATTAATTAAAAACATTTCAACCTTGGATTAGTCCAGTTTTACATATCTGCATGGAAATTGTCGCATACCCTTTCCTTTCACACTGTGATTGAGCTGACTGATAAACAGGCCTTTCGAATGTCTAACGTTTCCCCACTTCATAAAGAATCTGACTTAATTTAAATTGCAATTATGAAAAAAGATAATAACATTGAGCTTATTCTCATTCTCCATACGGAATGAGAAACAACAGTGGGAGGGGCACTTTATAGAACACATTAACACCTATGCCTAAGTTGCTTTGAGCAGATGTTAAACTCGCTAATGACTTGCTTGGTATTTTAACTTAAGTTCATTAAGTTATAGAAGTGTTCGTCATGTTACGATCAACTTTGTCAGTATATTAAAAGAAGAGATTATTGTACATCGCTCAGACAGTAACGTTATTTCGGCAGGAGTGCAGCGCCGATGGTTATATTTTTGCCATGGTAACCTTCTTAACATTGAAATTTGAATATTAAGGACCTGCTTCACAGCTAAAAAGCTACTGCTATTTCTGTGCGTATTTTTAAGAACGGTTAAACTGCGCATGTGTAGTACTTTAATTACGCAATCTATGTAGGTTTTAAAAACTTTGATCCCTTAAGAGCGATTCACGCAGCCGTTTGTATTGAAATAAGCAAGAAGGGGTGTGCTAGGAAAAGTTAAGAAGGAAAATAAGAACAGTGGGTGGGGACATTTAAATGGGGTAGAGACGGCGTGGTTTGCTATGTATATTCTTTCTTAAGCAACTTAAGAAGATACATACGCATGGCAAGAAAAGGCTGGCTTTGGCATTCTTAAATCAGTTAAGAACAGCAATAACGAGGGCGTGTCAAGGGAGTTACCATGTGTATAATTGCGAATCTGTTCATTCTTATCTCCCTTCTTATCTGTGAATCTAAATTACAATTTAAAAAACAAACACACAAAAAAATACATATAAAAAACAAAATCCATGATAAAAATAATAAAAAAAAATAATAAAAAAAATAGAGAGCTTTGAGTACAGCGGCAGCAAAAATCCGTTGGCGGATCCCCACACAATGATAAAATCTGTACATTCCCCTCAGTCATGAGCATTTCCGTCACATGACCACTAACTTAACTTTTACACACCGTCCCTGAAGCCAAACCTTAATGTACTGTTAGCATCTCTACCCTCTCCATCAGAGTGGAGGTCCTTAAACTCTGTGGAACATCCCACCCCGTCATCGGATATAGCACCAGGACGGAATTCTAGATGTAGAGGATCAAGATCTATCGTGGGAAACTAGTGTCCGCCCTTGCGAAGCTTTCCAAAAGGTGGCGTTTTACAATCGTAATAATTGTATAAAAGCCCCCTCCCCCTTAATAATAATAATAATCTTTACTATGTTCCAGTCTGCTTTCTCTTATTTTCATTCTCCCACTCTGTCCTATCTGTCAGCTGCTCCTCTCTTTCTAATTTTCTGGTTCTCTCTCTCTCTCTCTCTCTCTCTCTCTCTCTCTCTCTCTCTCGCCTTTCTGAGTATTTCTGACATTTTCTATTATGTAATATACTTTCCCCATCGGGATAACTCGACACGTGAAGCGCAGAGACCCCGTCAGTGATTGTAACTGCCTTAAGGTGATACGCCTAGCACTAAGCGCCTCCGTTATGCGCGAAGGCACCTGTACAATTTTGTCCTGGGGAAGCCTACAAAGCCCGGCAATGGTATCCACCTCAATTCCCAGGTATGATAATTTAGCAATTGGACCTTCAGATTTATCTGCCGCGATGGGAACACCCAAAGACATAAACAGGGAAACTAATGACAACAATACATCCCTACAGGTGGAAGAGTCGGCAGGGCCCACTACCAAGAAGTCATCTAAGTAATGGGCCAATCCCAAATGCCTGTTACTCGAAAGACGCACCAATGCAAAAAAGTACTGAACATTTAAAAATGCGCACAGGACACTGAACAGCCCATTGGTAGGCAACGATCAACATAAAATCTGCCCTCCACCTTTAAGCCCATGAATTTAAATGATAACGGGTGAAGCGGCAATAAACTAAACGCAGATTCGATGTCCACTTTGGCCATGAGAGCCCCAGGGCCAAAGCTACGCATTATTTGCAACGCATCCTGAAATGATTGGTAGACGACCTGAGCCGTCGTTTCCGGAATCGCATCATTAACAGACCTTCCACGCGGAAATGACATATGTTGTATAAGTCTGAATTTCCTAGGTGCCTTTCCAGGACAACCCCCACCGGGGAAACAATCAGCTCTACGATGGGGGAGTAAAGAAAGGGGCCAACCATCCTGCCAAATTGAACCTCTTTATTAATTTTTTCCTTTAAAATAACCGGAAATTCCCTGGCTGACTTCAAATTGCGCTGGCACACTGCAGACACCTCCTCCACAACTGGCAGCTTTAAGCCCACAGTAAACCTGCGCAAAATAAAGTCAGCAAAGTCCCTGCTGGGATAACCCCGCAGCCATTGTAACCTAATTGGGGAGGGTGCCTTGTCTATTATTGGCACCGACACCGCATCTTGTAGTGGTGGCAGTGGTACCTGACCTGGAGCAATCCTTGACTGGATGTGCTCCATTGCAGCGCAAACAGGCGTGGGCAAAAGGGCATCATCTGCCCCCTGAGCAGGAAGAATTATTGAACCCATAACATTTGACTTGAGATGGGGTTGGGGCGCCATTGCACCCCCTTGACTGAAACCGAGTGTTGGGGCTCTGATTCACCCCCAACCCAGGAACCCGCTGAGTCACCTCCAACCACAATTCCATGTCCTTCACGCCGAATTGCAAGCTTGCTTGCCCGTCGCGCTTACGGCAAAACTGTTCGTAGTAGCACCTCCACGCATTCCCCTTGGTACGGGCTATAAGATCATGTACCAATTGTCTCAGCAGATGCCTGAATTCCGTGGGCCTTGTCTCCAGGTAACAATCAGCGATGGAACACCATGCATAAAACCATCTGTCATGGGATCTATAAGCCTCCTCCGCTAGACTACCTTTCTTTCGCGCATCATGCAATGCTTTCCTGCCTTCAGCTGTGACCGCAAATAAGTCCACATACGTTCCTATTTTGATCTTCTCCCTTATCTGCGGGTGAATCCCTCTAGCTAAGGCTGTGTCCTCACAGTGTACCATACCCACCTGCGGTAAACTAGCCGGGGCCCCAGACTCAGCTGCCCTTCTAGAAGCTCTTCTACGAAGGTGTCTATCTATTGCCCTGGACAATCTACGTGGGGTGCGAGCGGAAGTGTCCGAAGACAAAGAAGAAAAAGACGAGTAGGAGGAAACAGACTCATTATCTAGGGATGACAGTAGTTATGTACTGCTGGTGGGGCTTGCGGGAGATTTGCTGGCTCTCCCGGGATACCAGGAGAATTCTCCAAGTATTGGGAGTCTCCCAGACATTCTTATTGACAAATGCTATTTATTTTACTAAGCTCCCTTTTTGTGTTCATACTGAACAAGATGACTGGATGATCTGCAATACTTTTGTCTCCTCTCCTTTTCTTTCCCATTCTCTTTGTCTCTGTGAGCAATTTCTATAAAATCCTCAAAAGCATCCTCTTTTTATTTTGCTTTTAAAGTGCTTTCTGAGGACCAGATAGGTTTAATTCCTTCCTAACACAGAATCAGTTGCTTTTATAACCGAGGTCTTTATTTTCACCCCTCTTCCTGTCCTTGATTTTTATGCCTTTACTTTGCCAGAAGAAAAACAAAATTTGGGCCAGATTTACTGACCTGTGGGTTTGTTAAAGTGGAGGGCCTTGATTCACACTTAAGAGTGAGTTAGATGTGGATAGAACCGCATCTAACTCACTTGTGCAGCCCCTAACCTGTGC
>WWET01005074.1:13485-30835 GCA_011038615.1 Limnodynastes dumerilii
GGGGGGTAACCCTTACACACAGATAAATAATCCACATTGTCTTCTAGCAATGAATATTATTGACTTTTCAACACGACAGCTGCAGAAGGCATCGGCTCAGAGACTGGGTGAGGGGAGGAATAGGACTGTTAGGTAATGAGGGTAAACCAGGGAAGATAGATACATAGATAGATATGAAATAGATAAGAGATACGTTTTAAATGATATAGATATTAGGTTAATATGACATAGGTGTTGGATAGCTATGATATTGATATTTGATAGATGTGATATGGATACTAGATAAATTTAATATAGGTTTATGTACATATAGATATTAGATAGCTATAGATATGAGATTTATATTAGATATAAATATATGTTATTGATATGATATAGATACTAAATAGATATAGAGAGATAGATACGATATAGATATTAGATTGCTATTAGATATATAGATTTGGGATAGATATTAGATCGATAGATAATGAATACATAGATACTAGATAAATATAATATAGGTTTATGTAGATATAAATATTAGATAGCTATAGATATGAGATTCATATTAGATATAGATATATTTTAATGATATGATAGATAGATAGATAGATAGATAGATAGATAGATAGATAGATAGATAGATACCATACAGATATTATATTGATATAGATATTAGACATATATAAATATAGTTAGATTTGGGATAGATATAGATATTAGATTGATAGATAATGAATACATAGATATTAGATATATGTAATAGATATGAAATAGATACTAGATGGATGTATAGATATAAAGATACGATACAGATATTAGATTTATATAGATATTATATAGAGAGAGGGGGAGAGAGAGAGAGAGATATTTGGGATATATATATATATATATATATATATATATATATATATATATATATAGAGTGTTATAGTTTCTGATTTTTAGAGTTAGGACCGCCAAACAGAGAAGCCTTGCAAGTGGCTGGTGGCTTATCATATATCTGCAGATGTATGTAACTAATTCTCTGACTGTTATTTTAAAGATAGTAGAATGTTATGGTTTGTTACTGGGTAATTGCAAGAATGCCAAGCCTTTTTGTATTTGTGTAAACTCTCCTTACCTTGCAGCACCTGCATTATATTACCTTATAAATCGATTTGAGCGACCTCCATTTTGGATGTTTATATAAATACACATCTATATACATAATATAAGGTACATTTATCTGTTTAATGATGAAATGATGCATTTAAAATTCTCTGCAAAGCTAACTTGGATGACTCAATGAATAGCTTCAGAGAAAAACTGCCATCTGCTGTCCAAAGTCAGAACTGCAGCTGACGTACTGTCATCACAGCAAATACTTCTGAGGCGTCTGGGAAACTGACCTAAAAAGCATATATTGTTATATTTATAGAGTTATAGAGTATTAAAAAATATTAAATATATGGTTGGTTTGGATAAAATAAAAAAGCAATGAACGGCAAACCTAAGTCCATAAAATATTAAATAGAATACCTTACTAACTATAAATGTATGTATACAAAAGCACAAATTTATATTATAGGCCTTTCTATATAAAACAAATACAGAGGATCCTTCAGAAAAATTTCAAGCATATATATAAATGGTATAATAACCCCTCTGGAGTGTGGAGGATATTAGAGATACGCATGGTGGGTGAGCATAGAAATCACATTTTCGGCTGTCTGTATTTCTGAAACATGCCTAATTTCCTAATGAATGCATAAGTATGCCAAATTAGTTTTTCTGCATCTTGCCCATTCATTGGCTTTCCGAAACCCGGTGCACTGGACGAAGATTAGTTTACAAGAGGAGTTTTGGGGTTAGGCTGTGGGGAGGACAGTCTTAAGTTAAGGCTGTGGGGAGGACAGTCTTAGGGTTAGGCTGCGGGGAGGACAGTCTTAGGGTTAGGCTGCGGGGAGGACAGTCTTAGGGTTAGGCTGCGGGGAGGACAGTCTTAGGATCAGTCTGCGGGGTGGGACTAAATGTTAGGCTGCAGGGGAGGAGACTTAGGGTTAGGCTGCGGGGTGGACTTAGCGTTAGGGAATGTTCTGTGCTCCAGGGATCGATTGCTATGCCTCTCCGAGGCATAAGCAATTGATATTCCAGCCAGTAAATAGTCTTCTTGGTAGTGTCAAATTTCTTCAGAACACAAGTAAAATTAACAGGTGATTATGGATCATTTTAATCAAACTGATTGCTCTTTTAGTGCTGCGGGGAGGGGAGTCTTAGGGTTAGGCTGTGGGGAGGACAGTCTTAGGGTTAGGGTGCGGGGAGGACAGTCTTAGGATCAGGCTGCGGGGAGGACAGTCTTAGGATCAGTCTGCGGGGAGGGGAGTCTTAGGGTTAGGCTGCGGGGAGGGGAGTCTTAGGTTCAAGCTTCGGGGAGGGGAGTCTTAGGGTTACAGTAGAAAGACTCTGTGGCGCTTACAAACACCCAAAAGAATCAAAATTAAAAGATGTCCACAATCATTAGCAACAATAAGAATATTTTAATAGTCATAAAAAATACAGATTAAAACACAGCAAATAACACCTGTACGTGTGGGGGTAGTAATTGTGTTTACGTGAAGCATACTGGATTCACATGTGGTCCCTAATGGTCTTAATGAAATTGTTCAAATGAATACACTTATTTAGATCTATTGATGTAGTGTATTATACACAAGTAGGATGTTTATATATTTTTGATTATATTGATATGTATCATGTGATTATTGATTATAACTGGATCATGGATTTCTAAATATTATTACATTGTTTTTTATTTATAAGTTATTGCTTCTTTAAGGTGGCTTATGCTATATTAGCAAATGTGTGTAACTAATGTTCCTGCATTTTATTTTACATATTGACAGGTTAGTTACTGTTATTTACTTTATATGGCTTATCATATATTTGCAAATGTATGTAACGTATTTTATGTTATGTTAGTGTATGTAATGTATTCTCTGACTTTTGTTTTAAAGATAGGATGTTATGGTTTGTCGCAGGAGTGCTGGGGTGTCTTTTTGTATCTGTGTAAATTCCCTATACCTTACAGCACCTGCTCCATATTACCTTATAAATCTATTTGCGCAACCTCCATTTTATGAAATTGATTTGAGCAACCCCTTTTTGCAGCTACACTTCCACTCTTCTTGGAAGGCTTTCCACAAGATTTTGGGGTGTTTCTGTGGGAATTTGTGCCCATTCATTGTGTAGGGCATGTATGGGGTCAGGAGAAGTCTTTGACAAGAACAAAGAAAAGTGGACCACTTGTAAGGTCACACCTTATTTGGAAATTTCGTTTGAATTCTGATTGCACAATATAGTGTAACAATAATAGGGAGAGAAAAAAGGATTTTAGAGTAATTAAAATATAACCTTTATTGGGTATGCAATAAAATGGCGAAATATAAAAATAAAATTATACATCTCATTGCTGTGGAACGGTACTGCACCACTCAAATTGTTATATATTATTTATATGAGTAAACTGGTGATGTAATATTGGCTCAAATACAAAGAGGGTGAGTATACAGGCTGCTCTGGACAGAAGTATATATGCCTGCTTTATCTAAATGGATGAGCAGGAACTGTCCCTAATATAGTGCCTGCCACATCACGGTGGATCTTCGCCCCTCTAGGGGGTATGCATCCACCGTACACTGCAATAGAGAGTGCCCAATAGCCGCTGTAGTTGTTTTACAGGGAACCGAGTAATGTTGCACACCAGTGTGGAGTGGTACCACTCCTCCATTTAGATTACAAACTAATATATAACAATTTGAGTGGTGCAGTATCGTTCCACAGCAATGAGATGCAGAATTTTATTTTTATATTTCGCCATTTTATTGCATACCCAATAAAGGTTACATTTTAATGACGCTAAAATCCTGTTTTTTCTTTCCCTATTGTTGTTACACTATATTGTGCAATCAGAATTCAAACAAAATTTCCAAATAAGGTGTGACCTTACAAGTGGTCCACTTTTCTTTGTACTTGTCAAAGAATTCTCTTGTCTCCAATACTCTGTGACCACCATTAGTTGCACCCTCCCTACATATGTGGGTTTATTCCTTTTTCATTAATCTTGTACATCACTAGTGGTCTGTGCGGTCTATTCCCTTCCCCTTTCCCCCTTGTTTTATTCATGTATGGGGTCAGCACTGATGTTGGAAGTCTGGCTTCCCAATCTCCGTTCCAGTTCATCCCAAAGGTGCTCAATGGGGTTGAGGTCAGGGCTCTGTGTGGAGCCATTCAAGTTCTTCCTCACCGAGCTCCTCAAACCATGTGTTTATAGTTCTTGCTTTGTGCGTTGGGGCACAGTCATGTTGGAATAGAAAGGGGCCTTCCCTAAACTGCAAAGTTCTAAACATAACATTGTCTAAAATGACTTGGTCTGCAGAAGCATTGAGGTTGCCCTTCACTGGAGAGACAGGGTCCAGCCCAAACCCAAACAGTCCCATACCATTATCCCTCCCCCACCACACTTCACAGTTGGCAAAATGCTGCCAGGCATCCGCCAAATCCAGACTCGCCCATCTGACCGCCAAATAGAGAAGTGAGATTCATCACTCCACAGAACACGTTTTCAGTGCTCCGCAGTCCAGTGTCTGTGCTTTACACCACTCCATCTGACGCCTGGCATCGGACTTGGTGATGTAAGGCTTTTGCTGCTCGTCCATGGAAACCCATTCCATTAAGCTCCCGCCGCATTTTACGTGGACTTCCGCTTCATGGCTCAGTTGCTGTTGTTCCTTAACGCTTCCACTTTCTAATATCACTTACTGTTGACCGTGGAAGTATCCGTCTTATTGGAAAGGTGGCACCTATCACAGTACCACACTGGAAGCCACTGAGCTCTTCAGAACGACCCATGTTGTTTTACAAATATTTGTGAACGGAGACTGCGTGGCTCAGTGCTTGATTTATACACCTGTGGCAGTGGCGCTGATCAAAACACCAGAATTCAATACTTAACGGGTGAGACCTAATACTATTATCCATATAGTATATATTTATATTTATATAGGGTTGGTGTCTATAAGATCCTATACCTGAATATGATTTTTTACTTTTGTCTGTTATAGTTTATTAACTTAAAAAAAAATTATAAAATAAAATACAAGGTATGACATTATTCCCGGATTTAAGTGGAATTTATTGTTTGCAGTATCCTCAATTTAACCCTGCTAAAAATCTGATCTGCTGTCATAATGTAGTCAAGATTTGCAAATAATAAAGAAAATAAAATTCCAGTAAGCATTACATTGGTCCTGTATTATCCATACAGTGTAAGGAAGGTTGACAAGACCCAATATAGCATTTGTAAATGTATCGATGTCATACTGTTTAGGTCAGGGGTTCTGACCTACTGTACTGGTGGTACTTGGGGTGATTTGGCAACCATACATATATTTTAACCAGGGGCAATAGAATATAGAGGTGAAACTCGAAAAATTAGAATATTGTTCAAAAGTTCATTTATTTCAATAATTCAACTTAAAAGGTGAAACTCATATATTATATAGACTCATTACATGCAAAGTGAGATATTTCAAGCTTTAATTTGTATTCATTTTGATGATTATGGCTTAGAGCTTATGAAAACCTCAAAATCAAAATCTCACTAAATTAGAATAATGTGACAAGGTTCAATATTGTAGACTCAAAGTGTCACATTCTAATCAGCAAATTATTCCAAAACACCTGCAAAGGGTTCCTGAGCCTTTAAATGGTCTCTCAGTCTGGATCAGTAGAAGCACAATCATGGGGAAGATGCAGACCTGACAGTTGTGCAGAAAACCATCACTGACGCCCTCCACAAGGAGAGAAAGCCTCGAAAGGAGCTTGCAAAAGAAGTTGGATGTTCTCAAAGTGCTGAATCAAAGCACATTAATAGAAAGTTACGTGGAAGTAACGTGTGGAATAAAAAGGTGCACAAGCAACAGGGATGACCACAGCCTGGAGAGGATTGTCAGGAAAAGGCCATTGAAAAGCAAGCACAAGGAGTGGACTGAAGCTGGAGTTAGTGCATCAAGAGCCACCACACACAGACGGATCCAGGACATGGGCTTCAAATGTTGTATTCCTCTTGTCAAGCCGCTCCGGAACAACAAACAACGCCAAAAGCATCTTACCTGGGCTAAAGAAAGGAAACCAAGCTCCCAGAGTCTGGTGGAAGAATGGAGATGCCACAATCCAAGATGCTTTGAAGTCCAATGTGAAGTTTCCATAACACCTCAGCAGTGCCACAGGCTGATAGCATCCATGCCACGCCGCATTGAGGCAGTAATTCGTGCAAAAGGGGCCCAAACCAAGTACTGAGAACATGCATGATTCTACTTTTCTGTATTTCTGACATTTCTGTATTGTATAACCTTTTTTTTTATGTTATATTTTAATTTTGTGAAATTTTGCTTGACTAGTAATTATCCTTTTTACGTTTAACAGGGTTGGGGGCGGGGCTTTATGACGCAAAGCATACTAGTGTTGCCAGGTAGGGGGGCAGGACTTAAGGCCGTGGTGTCATGGAAACCACGAGCCTCAAGTCCCTTGTGGGAGATTTGCCGGCTCTCCCGGGATACCGGGAGAACTGCCTGAATTTCGGGAGTCTCCCGGACATTCCGGGAGACTCGGCAACCCTGATATATATAATATTAAAAGCCATTCTGCTCCTCGCCATTATACGCATACACAGTAGCGTGTACACATGTGCAATGGTCGGGAGCAGAATTGCACTCTTCAAATGTCCATATACCTCCCAGTCAGTCCACCCCCGCTCCAAGTGCCCAACCAGCTACCACCCCCAATCCCGCGGTTCTACTCACCCAAGCTACCGGCAGCACCACCCTTGCAGGTGCCCTGTGCCGTGGCAGCAGACTGACCGGAGGAGACTCCTTGCTGGATGAGGAGTCTCTCAGTTAGTCAGCTGCTGGCTCGAGGTCCCCGTCTCCTCCGCTCCTTGTGTGTGCGCTGCGGCTGCCGCTTTCCTCCCCATTTCCTGTCACTTTGACGAGCATTTGGCTAGTATTTAATAAAATATCTTGAGGGCAAAAGATAATATGGAGAAAATAGACCTCAAAATCAATATATACCCTCATGGTGCTTGGCCTGATTCCATAATAAGTAACTGGTACTCCCAGTAACTGGTACTCCAATAGTTGAGAGCCGCTGGTTTAGGTGATTTGTATTTAGCACAGGTACCTGTATAATATAAGGAAAGCGACACTAGGTCATTGTGCTGCCTTTTGTCATGTTAAAGTGTCTTTCCATTTCTATCCCCATGTTTATAAAGCACTGTGTACACGTTTCCATAAACACGGACCAGGGCATAGGCATCTGGGGGTCAATGGGGTAATTTCTGCTGGATGGGCAAAGACTGTATTATTGTAACTCGCTTGCTGTTTCTGGTTACCATCAATGGGGCAGATCCAGAACTACGCTTTTCCGCGATTTTACGCGTGGCGTAGACGTAAATTCGCAGTTACGTACGCACTGCGCATGCGCACCATAGAAAATACGCACATTCACGTAGCGTAATTGTGAACGTATGGGAGATTCATGTATGTGTCACGTAAATACTTACGTGTGGGCATGCCAATTTTACGTTGTGGGCGTGCCAATTTTACGTTACTCCAAAATACGTCTGAAATACGTGAAGTAGGCGAGGGGAGGTATTTAAAATGTACAGTATGGACGTGCTTAGCTGCGTAAATTCATTCAGCCCATACGTACGTGTGCGTATGACTGCGGTTACGTTGGAAAAAGTCAAGGTAGGGTTTGGAAAGCGGATCTTGACAAACTACGTCCGTGCAAGGGGTGTGCCGAGGGGAGAGTAACGAATTTACGCACACGAAAATACGCTCCGCGAATAAACGTACGGCACACGTAGTTCTGGATCTACCCCAATGACATTATGTTTGTCCCACGTACATTTTATTCTTGCAAATCCATTTTTTTTATCCTCAGATGCCGCACTCATTTCAAAGTTTGAAAATAAGGGCCGGATTCACAATCCCAGACGTGTTGCACACACGTCCTTAATTTACCGATAATAGCTACTACGCATGCGTAGTAACTATTTTACATAATCTACGTATCATTTTATTACGTAGTTTGCGTATATGCGTTCTTAAGTTATGTGTAGTAGCTTTTATCGGTAAATTAAAGACGTATGTGCTATACGTCCGGGATTGTGAATCCGGCCCTAAGAGAGGAAAGTTACACCCAGCGGAAAACCATGATGATTTCAGGGGGAGGCAAATTCATTTTATTCTGTGCATGCAGGGAGAATACTTTGCTTTTGCTTACTGCACACATAGGGCTCCATTTCCGATTTAAATTTTCGGGTGATAATGGGTGTTTTAACACTAAAACGCTCATTATCACTTGAAAATTTACATTTTGAAATTTACTAAAGTGCATTCGCCATGGAAAGCTGCTGTTTCCATGGCGATGCACAAACACTTCATAAAGATTCGCTGGCCCGTTGATCTTAACGGGTGCCAGCAGTAACTACAAGTTACTATCCCTCACTGCCGAAATTCTGATTCGGCAGTGAAGGAAAAAATAACGCCATCTGAGGATGCCAGCAATCTCCCCATATTCCCCCCTTTTCCTCCCCCTAATAGCCGTTATTAGGGGGAGGAAACGCGGAGTATGTGTGGGGAGACCGCTGGAATGACGGTGGATGCGGCCATGTAAAAAAAAAAGTTAAAAAAAATTTAGTTTTTTTTTAAACTTCTAAAAATAAAAAAAAACATTAAAACCTGTTAAAAAAAAGACAAGACTTACCTGTCCGGCAGACGCGTCCGATTTAGAAGACTCCGGCCCCGATATGAAGACCCTGCGCATGCGCAGTGGGTTTTCATATCTGGGCTGAAATTTTCTAAGTGCGGCTTTGAAGTCTCTGCGCATGCGCGGGAATCATTCGATATGAAGTGCCTGCGCTGCGGGCAGAGCACTTCGAGGGACTTCGAGGGACCTCGGCGGAGGGGTGAGTATTGGTACATTTTAAAGGGGAAGCTGCCAGGCTCGCCGCGAACACCGGCCAGCCTGGAGCAGCTTCCCTTCGGCTAAATATAGCCCATATAGTGACCAGCTTCACTTTTACACCGTTGTTTAGACTTGGGCTTCAAAACCTCTCAACTATAATACTGTTTGCAACAGATGAAATTAGAGTCCCCCTGAAATAAACAGAGTTTTGCCCAGGTGTAACTTTCCTCTCCTATTTTCGAACTCTGAATCAGGACCCAAGTGAGGTCTGTTTCCTGTTTTTATTTAAGGTCCTACCAATCCCTAATTGTGCAGTTTTTGTGCCCTATAAACTCCTCGGGCCAGATTTACTAAGCTGCAGGTTTGGAAAAGTGATGATGTTGCCTATAGCAACCAATCAGATTCAAGCTCTCACCTTCCTATTACATACTAGAGAATGTCCGCTAGAATCTGATTGGTTGCTATGGGCAACATCTCCACTTTTTCAAACCCGCAGCTTAGTAAATCTGGCCTCTTATATTCTATCCATTTTCAATGCAATCTCAATATTCTTTATCTAGAACAATTTAACACCAGTGTTCTTTGGGCTATGCATACCATAAATACTGTATCTTAACAGAAGATTTATTGTGTTCTATTTTTGGCAAATATTCTTATAAGTATTTTTTACGAATTCAATTCCTTTAGCAAATACCCAGAATTCAGACAGCAATGCCAACATGTGTTATACATTAGCGGTAACAATACCCAACAACACACACCCATGCGTCTGTACCATGCAATGCCATAAAGCATACCACCATAAGGTTCTTATTTGAAGAAAAAGCCTTTCTATCCATAGTTTAAAGTGGATTATCCCTCATTAAAAATAAGCCACTTCTATAAACTGATCTCTTGGCTTCTTTTTATTCTTGTCCTAACGTTTAGTGTTTAACTCCATTGTCACTGGGGAAATTTTATGACAATAATTCCAATACCTTAGTATTCTGCCTACTATAGTATTGGCCTAGAGCCACCTTTGCTTTTGATATATTAAAGTACAGGATAATTAGGGAGGGGCAAAGAAACATACCTCTTCACTTTGATTGGGCTATTTCCACCCCACCTTTTATCTGATTGGCCAGACACATTTCAGACCCTCTTTTGGCTATAATTTATTTGGATGTGGAACTACTCCTTGTGTGTGATTGTCTCATTGTCTGAATAATATGAATTACTATCTGACCTAACTGACTTAAGAAAGCCAAAGGCAGCCTTATCTTCCTGTGCGTCTGTCTCTTCTTAAGTTGTTAAAGTAAGCACGTACCTCCCCCACCCACTTTTCTTATCTTCCTTCTTAATTTGGCCTGGCATTGCGAACGGCTTAGTAAATCGTTCTTAATGCATCTCCATTCTTAAATCCTACATAGATTGTGTAAATAACTGCGTTACCACACGTGCACAGGTTATCCGTTCTTAAAAATATGCATGGAAACCGTAGCAGCTTCTTAACTGGGAATCAGGTCTAAAGTTATTACCTTATCAATGAGTTGGATGTAACTTTGAACTGCCCAATGTGGTTTTTTGTTTCACGAAATCATGACAAAATAAGATCCATCCCCGTTCTGCACAAACTCCACCCACAACTGACTTTATTTGTTCAAACCACACCCCCTTTTCATAAGCCGTGCCCCCTTTTGCAGACCGCGAATCAGGACGGTTGGGAGAAGTGCTAAAAAATGTCTTCAACGCTCCATTATACATCCCGGATCCATTGCCACCACTCTGAAGTTTTCATCCAGTGGAAGGCCCAGAACAACTTCCTCAGGTCAAAGTTCTGCCCCGGCATACACCAACAGGAGGTCGACCAGGACCCTAACACCCCGTAACCCTAACCTGGGCTGGACCACGTCACGTTGATTTCATCCTGTTTGGTGCAGGAGTGTCTGAACGAATAACCGGACAGACAAACAAACAGACCAATGAGTTTTATATATAAGATTAATGAGATGGGTATTCACAAAAAGGTTATAGCACTTACTAGACCATACAGAAAAAAATAAACATTTGCCAATCTGTGTACCCAATCCAACAAAATAAAATAGAACTTTTTCATCAAATAATGATGGACGTGTGATTATTTTAAGGCTTCCACCATATGGCAGGGTTCTGCAAAGTATCTAAGTCAGAAATTACGCTGCCTCCAAGGGACCTGGTATCAGCAATTTTTCAACCATTCTAACTCCTTTCAAGTCCCTTGTTCCATCCCGGTACACATGATGTGCATTGAGCCTATACAAGCACCTTGTCACTTAAATGTATGGCAGCTGTGACTTACATGAGTCAAATGAAACATAAACGAGGGCAAAACGAATATTTTGTATAAGGAGAGATTAATAGACTCTCATATCGCTTATAACAAGGGCAGCAGACAAGTGAACCTGGGGACGCACTTATCCAGTACTGTTCAGATCCAACTTTTGACCAGCCTGTTTGCACCATCCTATAGTAGACCAAGGTCGCAGATACAACTCCCATTCCATGACACACACTTGTGCAATCCTACAACAGATACAGCACCCAATCCCTGATACACATTGTCCAATGTTACAGCAGATACAGCACCCAATCCATGTACACACTGTCCAATGTTACACAGATACAACACCCAATCCATGTACACACTGTCCAATGTTACACAGATACAGAACCCAATCCATGTACACACTGTCCAATGTTACAGCAGATAGCAGGGCCAAGTCCAACACAGGGCAACCGGGGCCCCCCAGATGATTATATTATTTTTTTATATGTGATATGAATTAAAAGAAATTTAATGCACACACCTAGATACATTAATGCCTTTTTAGACATTTTCCCAAAAATAAGTTACTTAACACTTTTTCCTCCCATGACCACAAAAACACTGGTCAGTGATACCCAATTTACATCACCATCATTGGCCTTAGACCTTTTTATACACACTTGTGATCATTCCAAATGGTCTGTAATCGTATGATCGGCTTTATAATCGCAGTGTACCCAGCGTTCCACTCTCACTGCTAACCCAGTCGACTCTTCTTAAAACTAATTTGATTGACGTGTTGCTGTTCCAATAGGCACGCCTCCCGACTTCTGCACCAATCAGGAAACGTGCCATGTACCATGCTAGAGAAAATTCCCAAAATAGATATATTTTATATTGCTTTATTAAACATTACAATGAATATAACTATGGAACATTAGAGCTACTGGACTGTATTCACAGTTAAGAAAGTGCTGCTTTTTTCCGTGCGTATTTTTTAGGATCTGTTAAACTGCGCATGCATAGTAACTTTTTTTTATGCAAGCTACGTAGGATTTTGGCACGGAAATTCATTAGCCACAGAATTCAAAGACCTCTGTAAGTAGGCATTTAAGACAAATGGGTGGGGGGGAGGCATTTAAATGGCTTATTAATGGCGCAGAATGTACGCACGTACTTAAGCAGAAATATACGCACGGAGAGTTAAGGTTGCCCTATGGTGCCTGCTAAAAGTCTGCTAAAATCCGTAAGTACAAGGGTAGTGTCACGGGAGTTGCCTTTCCACTTAGGCGCGTATTTTTGCGATTTTTCCGTGTGTACTTATTTCACTCTTAAGTGTGAATACAGTCCACTGTGACACTTTGTTTTATTCAGTTGCTTTCTCCGTGTGGCCAGTGACTCCCCCTTCCTCTTGCTGGGTCAGTAATGAAGTTATATGCTTCCATAAATTCTGTTTCTTTCAGCTGCTTTCTCTCTCTCTTCTATACCGAAGACGATGGAATATCTGTCCTGCTTTAGCTGGTATCCTGGTAACAACGCTTGAGAGAAAGAAAAAAGCCCAGTTAGACAATGTCCCCAATCCGCTGATAAAGACAGACATTTTGGTAATGTGACCTCCTTGTTTGAGAGAGTGACAGTGTACACTGGCCCTTGTGCCCTGTGGTGACCCACTCCCTCTTGACGTGGCAGGGAAGAAGGGGGTTGGGGGTGGAATTCGGGCTTAAGGTCCACTCACCCCCGTAATTGGGGACACTGAAGGGGTCTGGAGTCTGAGGAAGGGCTCCCATCTGCTCACATGGCAAATACCAAACATTTAGTGGAGCAAAGAAATTAGTGTCACATCACTAAGGGGTAAGGAGGTGACCACTTTGAAGAGCCAATGTGTGAGAATCAGCAGCCTGTCCCATATCCAATGAATTCAATAAGGACAGTACCCATCTGTTACCAAACAAGCACTGGCTTTCGTCACATGGTTCTAAGGATTGCAGTTTGTTGAATGAAATAAAGGAACAGAACTGGACCTTGGCAAAAATGAATAAAGCCATCCAGAACTTCTGTGCAAAATGGAAAAATAAATTTAATTTTCCCTGCAAACTAATTATTTTTAATTAATTTGCATCCCTTACATGAGACGTGTCAAAATTGTGGCCCAGTTTTTTGCAGCCCCGTAATTCTGGGGCGGTGCGATGCCCCGCTGACGGCCAGCGTGGTTCAAAGGGGGTTCCTGCTATCAGCCGCTTCCTCAGTTGCTTTACAGAACTTTTAGCTGTCCTGTATAACTGCTGCAACGGTTGATAGTAGGAACCAGATTGCTTTATGCAAATGGTATTAGGTCACACCGTGAAGAAGAGAGCATACAGCCACAGAGGAGAAGGGTGCGATTTGGTTGTATGATGGTCTGTTTTGCGACCTTCGTGTCGCAGTTGAATGGCGGCTGTACCATTGTCAGAATTCAGCTGAACTGGAGACTGCATCCAAAATACTTAAAGAATTTATTCACTGATAATTAACAATCAATAAATCTTGAAGCTGTAATTTTAATTGACAAATTGTGGCAGCACTAGACACACCCATGGGTGGAGCTATTCACAGGACACACCCTTTTGGTGGTACAGAACACACCCCTTTGGTACAGCACCTTAATAGTACTATCACCCTGATATTCATTTGTTAAACTTGGTAACCATAACAGTATAACATTTTTCTGATGCACTTTTCGTGCAGTTTGCTCCTAACATTGGATAAGCCTCGATATCTTTGTGAACATGAGTTCATTACAGACACTAGAGGTCTTTTGGGGCCAGATTTACTAAGCTGCGGGTTTGGAAATGTAGAGATGTTGCCCATAGCAACCAATCAGATTCTAGCTAACATTCTCTAGTATGTAATAGGAAAGTGAGAGCTAGAATCGGATTGGTTGCTATGGGCAACATCTCCACTTTTCCAAACCCGCCACTTAGAAAATATGGTTCTTGGAGTTCTCTGACCTTCATAAGAGCTCTCAACTTGCAGTCATGTGTCCTTATTATTTACAGTAGGGCATGCATTATCCCATATAAAGTATGCTAGATTTCTGAAATTTTCTGCTGCATCATCAGGCTGCTCTGTTATAAAAGATTTATTGAGCTGCAACCTGGCCAATAAGATGTTTCCTGCCAAAATCTGTTTATGCGTTAAATGTGGGATAGACTTTTAAAGTGTTCTGGAGTTCACAATTAAGAATTTTCAGACTATTTAAATGGACCCTTAGACAGTGGAGGCAGCCATTTTGTGAGCTTAACCAGTATTCATCCGGAAGCAGTCATTGCTTTGGTATTTACTAATGATGGTAAGAATTGTTAGGTTTCACGTTGTTGTAAAATGATGGGTTATACATGTGTATATTTTTTAGTTGGTGAAATGTCTGCCTCTGCGGGTTTCACTTATTTTCTCTTTATTTAGTACAAAATGGCTGAAAGGCAGCTCAATATAATGGAGTTGTGTTTCCACTATAGCGCCTAGGATAATGGAACAAGATGGCCGTGCATTGGATCAGTTTATGGATAATGATGGAAGGAGTTTGGAGCAGTGCTCACAAGATTATCTGAAGGCCGGCTAGGCCTGATGAGATATAAGCAGTAGGATGGGGGTTGCTTAGCAACATGAATATGGTTTTATTGGGTGTCTAGGTTATGGTATGATGGGGAAGGTTACATAGTGATAGGAAATGATTGGTGGTTGGGGTTTAAGGGGAAGGTTTGGGAGGAGGTTATTTAAGCTTAAGTGTGGATAAGGGTGGGCATTCAATGGAGGGGAGCGCAAAATATTTAGAAAATTGATAAAAAGCGCAAAAAGATCAATTTGACGGTTTCAAAATTTGTGACGGAAAGAGGTGGCTTTGGGATCTATCATCCTGAGCTGCGGCACGAAAGAACGGAATTGTATAGGGTCGATGGAGTGCACTTAGCTGAAGACGGAAATAAAATGTTTGTTCAGGACATAATGGAAGGTTTCATGAGGGGTTGAGGTGGCGGGCGAGGGAACGGGTTGGGTCCCCTTTGCTGCGGCGGTAGCATTTGGGGTCAGCTATGGTCATTCTGCGCGTTCGGGGAACGGAAAATACTAGTAACTTGGATCACAACCCATTCAAGCTAATACACGGGCATTAGCCTATCAGTGGGGCCTTGGTAAGCCATCCTCGGGTACTGGGGGTGTGCTTTCGGGATTGGGTTGCATGATCTAAGTTAGTGATCAATCGAGGGGTGCTGAGGACAAGGGGTGCTTGTCCTGATATAGGTATACATCCCACTGACCTCAACTGCTATTGGGCCACCTGCAAGATATTTGCAAAAATATATAGTCAACAATTTACAATTGGCCATCAATTAATAAACTATGGGGTAGATCCAGAACTATGTGTGCCGTACGTTTATTCGCGGAGCGTATTTTCGTGCGCGTAAATTCGTTACACTGCCCTTGGCACACCGCTTGCACGGACGTATTTTGTCAAGATACGCTTCCCAAACCCTACCTTAACTTTTTCCAACGTAACCGCTGTCATACGCACACGTACGTATGGGCTAGACGAATTTACGCAGCTAAGCACGCCCATACTGTACACATTAAATACAAAGCCCTGCCTACTTCACGTATTTTGCCTACTTCACGTATTTCAGACTAACGTAAAATTGGCACGCCCACACATAAGTATTTACGGGACACATACGTGAATGGCCCATACGATCACAATTACGCTATGTGAATGTGCGTATTTTCTATGGTGCACATGCGCAGTGCGTTGCGTTTAAAAATTTTACGTCTCCGCCCCGCGTAAATTCGCTTCGAAGCGTTGTTCTGGATCAGGCCCTATGTCCCCTATTTTAAAGCCATGCGAGTCTCTGTGTCTGTAATTTCGTTAAGGGGGTGTGCATGATGAATGTTGTGTGAGCAAGTCCTCAGACGTTTGCTGCTTATAGCTAAATGGGGTTTCCTTCTGTGGGGAGGCACCGCATGATAATTTTTATGACTTTAATTTTGTACCACAATGCACTTTCTGGCCGCACTGCAACAGAGAAGTGCCCTTTTAACGCCATTTATTTAAAACAAAGCTCATGAATGGCTTTATATTAATGTTAAAAAATAAAAAATAATTTTAATGTCTTGCGCTCTTAGGTAATATGTGAACTATAAATAAGTATTGACAATAAACTTGCATAATTCCTTTACAGTGTTTCAAACTCAGTGTACATGAAATCCACAAAATGGCTGATTCCACCCGGGCTGTCACAAGGCATTTTGGGACCCCTGGCACCTCGCACTCATTTGAATTTTAAACCAATAAGGGGAAACGCATAGAAAAGATTGCAATAGACACCTGCGTACACATTTTTTGTAACACACACTGCGACACTGCTGGCTCCAGCTTACAGAGCTCAATGTTTTTAGTGCCAGGAAAAAAAAAAAGCAGCTATAAAGTCCGTCGTTAGAGATTTCCAGTCCCTCCCTTAGACAGCAAAATATTTCATCCATAAGCCTGGAGATATAAATGGAAGCTGGACTGCCCAAGACCACATAGGAGCCAAGGTAAGACGTGTGAGTGTGTGTGTAAAGGAGTGTAAAATAAAGTTGCATGATTGACAATGTTGACAACATGAAGCCATTAACAGTCAATATTAGCCATGTGGGGATAACATCATTGTGTGCAGGGATAAGGAGACTTTAATAACTGTGCTGTTGGAGTTATGTAATAGGTCAGAGTTTGGATATAGCACTATGAATGCTGAGCACTATTTAATAGAGACAGAATAATAATGACATTTACTGTCAATATAAGCCAGATACTCTTTTATCATTAAATTGTTCATTTATGGCCCAGATCCAGAGTAACACAAAGTAGACATGAGAGCTGCTTTCTCCATTCCATACATACTACGGAGGAAATGGGCCTGATCCAGAGCTACAATGTTACACTGAGCGCTGTAGCGCTCAGCGTAACATCACCGCTGTGGCCCGACACTCCCCCTTGTAGGAGCGTATTAACTGTCCCTTACGCCGGCTGAAGGCTACCCTATCTTCAGCCGGCGTAAGGGAGAGGTG